>JAQJVL010001798.1:0-130000 GCA_035578905.1 Stictocephala bisonia
AACAGGATAAATAAGTTGTTAAGAAAACTAAAATAAAACCCTTGCTAACTTCTAAATACTTAGCCACGGCTGTGAGGCCGGTGTTGATCGAACAAACGAACTAAAATGAACTATCCTACCACGGCTGTGAGGCCGGTGTTGATCGAACAAACGAACTAAAATGAACTATTCTACCACGGCTGTGAGGCTGGTGTTGATCGAACAAACGAACTAAAATGAACTATCCTACTACGGCTGTGAGGCCGGTGACGAAAGAACAAATAAACTATCGTTCAAACAATTTTTATTTAAACCACGGCGATTAGGCCGGTGGTAATCGTATGAATTTATTTAAACCACGGCGATTAGGCTGGTGATAATCTAGCTTGGCCTAGAAAATATCTCCAAAACAGATAAATGTTTTAAAATCATTCTAGGTGATGGCTTCCACTACTGATTTTATACACTCACAGATAAATTTCTCATCCAATTTTAAACGCTGTGTTCAAATTACTGTATCAGCTGTTTTGTGGTTTTTTGTTTTGTTTTATGATTGGTACCCACCTACCAAGAATGGGTCTAAAGAACCCATTTAAAAGTATGAAAAGTGTTTTAAATCAATTAATAATATTATATTAATAATATTATATTAATTGATTCCAATTGCATTTCTTTTAACAACAGGTAAGTAACGTAGGGAATTTGAGATGAAATATTTCACTGGTTTGGTCATCAAGTTGAAAAAGCGAAGTCGGTAGCAACTTTGCTCCAGCGGGCTGATTGCCAAAAAGGTTTGCTGATATTTATTAGTTTTCAGTACAATTCAGTTTTTATGATCTGTGTAAAAATAATCGATAGTAGTAGCCCTCGCCCAGAAGGGGTCATCTGCCTAAAATATATCTCTACAAGAAAAAATCATAACAGCACAACATTCTTATAACTAGGATGATACCTGTTCTGAGACAGTTAAGGGTAGCGAATAAATGTCGGGTAAAAAGAATGGTCAAAAAATTAAATATTTTAAGTCTTAAAGAAAAACTATATTGGTAATTAATTAATTACCAAATTTTTATACAGTACCACTTTTTTAAACTGAGAAATTTTAGTAACATTGAAAACATGTTACTAAGATGTTACCCCATCTCTCCCCCCCCTCTCTCTCTCTCTCTCTTTCTCTCTCTCTCTCTCTCTCTCTCTCTCTCTCTCTCTCTCTCTCTCTCTCTCTCTCTCTCTCTCTCTCTCTCTCTCTCTCTCTCTCTCTCTCTCTCTCTCTCTCTCTCTCTCTCTCTCTCTCTCTCTCTCTCTCTCTCTCTCTCTCTCTCTCTCTCTCTCTCTCTCTCAGATATGTGAGTAACCAGAAAAAGTTTATCTTGTGGTTTTATTTATATTCAGTATATCAAAGTATCAGTTCTATAAAAATACTAAATAAATTTAACTGACAGAAATTAAATATTGCTTTAGAGTTACCTTTAGGTTGGTTGCCTGACAACGACCTGTCTCAACATTCTTGACGTTTGTACCAAAAAGTAAACCATCTTTGATATATGGCGTATAGCAGGGACTGGACGTTGCAACGTCATTGAACAAGTTGCAACATAAGTTGGCGACAAGCTAATCCAACTGGAAATTCGCAAAATAACACGAAGCCCTCCAAACCCAAGATGTTCTATGGCTTCCTGAAGCTGCCAAACAATCAGCAAATCCAAAACAATGCAGACGCTTCGTGGATTCAAACGTGATTTATTTAAGGACAAGTTCGTGGAAACCTGGCAGGAGAAATTAATTACAAAAGCAAACAAATAGCAATGAATCAGTAACATACCAAGATATATAACTTGAGCGTGGTATTGCAGGCAACACAAGCAGTTATATTATTAAATACGAATGTATCGTATAATACTATTGAAGTTTGCTGTTTAGTTGTGCAATACAAACAATCACTTTCATTTAGGAGTTATAAATTGTCTTCAAATTTTCTCTAACTTTTTGCCTACAGTAACATCTTGAATAACCTCGTTGAAACAAGAGGCCTACAATAACATCTTAAATAACCTCATTTAAATAAAGAGGACTATAATAAAATCTGGAACAACCTTATTTAATCAATGAGTATGTATATAGGAATATAGGAATAGATATGCTGTAAAAAAACTATGTTAACCCTTTCAGTCATGCATTTTTATTTGTGGTAGGAAAATTCTGAAACTTGGCACATTTATTATGGTATTTTTTTAGATATTTTTGGTATTTTTTATATTTATATATCTCATATGGTTTAGCTGTGGGGACATGGTCGTTAAAACGACCAGCATTACCAAGGGGTTGCAAAATGACAACAGTATTTAGCAAACTTAATTTTTTTAATTACATAATTTTAAGGCAAAACTGACAAAAATACTTTGTAGATAGTTTTTTAAGTATGGAACAGCTTGAAACAATTCCTCTTCTTGGTAATGCAGAGGTGAACCTTGCACTTTGAGCAGAAGAAATGCGTTTTTTTCTGGCACTTTTCATGTTTACAGCGTTGACCATCTCTACTTTCATCGAAACCTGGTTAATGATCAATTCTGTCCTTCCTCACATCAACAATGGGCCTGGCTTCTGTATTTCTTTTCATAATAGTCTCTTTTGGGGTTGAGCAAGGTGATCCAACTGGGGTACTAGAGCTCGGTCTCCCTCTTTTCTTCCCTCTGGCTTGGCTACTCAGGATAAGAGCTTCTGCTACATGTTGTCTGAAATGAATCAGGTCTAACTTCTCCTTTTTAGGAATGCCTAATGTTTTCGCATCTTTCATATACTCTAACCAACTATTTGTCAGAGCCAAATCAATTGAATGGTCAATCATTCGCAGTGTCCACATTTTTGCTCTTATGAATATTCTGTAGATTGTAATCAAGAAGTCTAATTTGTCAACTCCCCCCATGCTTTCGTTGTAAAGCTTGATGACTTCTGGTCTGGGAATCTCAACAAACTTCTTTTGAATTCTTACCTTCATTCAGCAAAATATTTTCGAAATTCTCGTCTTCCAGTTCTTCGCATTCAGATAAATCCCCATCAAAGAGAAACTCTAACACTTCATTTTCTTTTATATTAAAAGCATCCATCCTACTAACAAAATAACAAACTGAACACAGAAAGTTGCTCAGTAGCTTTTTACAGGTTAGTTTTCTTGTAAACACAGAAGGAACTCCCACCAAACAGCTGAGGGTTTAATACTCAAAAGCAACCATTGAGTAATCCTGGTCGTTAAAACGAACAAACTTTAAATGTTTCACTACATTTACCCAAGAAACAAGATAGCTTTTTGATTGACTAATTAGGGTTTTTTAGAGTATTTCTGATATGATGATATTTTTTTCATTTGTCTTCAACCATATATGTGATGTACACAGTTATCAAAACTTGGCATTACAAGCGTTTTCTTGATTAGCGTGGTCTTCCATTAAAAGAAACTGGCTGTAGTTCAATAAAAATCCGATAGAGAGCAGGACAATGCAGATACAGGCAGGGAATGGACAGTTTTACTTGTGCCATATGATAGATGGTTGCTATAATGAATGTTTCGGTCTGAAAAAAAATGCTAAAGTTCGTGTTCGTTATAACGACCACCATGACCGAAAGGGTTAAGTAAAAAAAAAAAACTTTACAATTTACGCAGTTTTAACACTAGTTAAACAATAGAAGATAATTTTGTTTTACAAAACAACGATAGAGTTTTGTCTGTATTTACATAACTTATTTATTTTCGTACATTGTTTAGTTAGAAATTCGTTTGATCACAATCTCTCTTTAAAAGTTAACAGAGAACACTCTGTTTTTTTTGTTTTTTTTTTTTTTTAATGCATACCTTAAATGATAGCATATTTCATTAAAAATGTTCTTTAGAGCAGGCGTAAGAAAGTCTGAAACTAGTCAGTTTAAATAAAATATTTTTGGAATATGTATTCAATTATATGTATTCTAGTTTAAATAAATAATATTTATAATATGTATTAGAACATGTGAATTTTCAATTTTAACTATGCTAAACATTTTAAATAGTTTTGTCAATAATATTTCACTGTGTTATACGAGTAAGATAAACTCCCACGAATAAAATAGTACCTTTTTCTTTCAACCCTCATGTGAACGATTTATCTAAGTATTGACGATTATATAAAGCTGTTATTTCATGTTTATATAATATGTTGTATTATAATAATGAATATTAAAATACGAACAGTAATAAAATTCCTTATACGCGTGTCAATGACGTAACATACCTATGAATGTTGTACGTTTGTGGCATTTTCTTTATTCTATAAATATAAACCGAGTCTTGTTGGAGCATTGCTTATACAGTAGCATGACATTTGCATATTTACACGTTTGATAGATCATACAATCCGAAACAAACCTTATCTCAACGTAGGCTATGTCAGTCTTTCTGATTCATGGAAAAGCAAGAACACCGTTTTCATGAAACTTTGTACCATAATTCTGTACAGTCTATTTTTTGAAGCTTATGTTTCCCAAGGTTTTCTTGGTTACTTTTAAGGACGAAAACAATAGAGGTGGTTGTGGTCTAGTCTGGAACTTAGTATGTGCTGTTACTGAAATTTTACAATTGAGTATTTTCCGTGTTTCCAATATTATCCAATATTGTCATGTGTTTCATTAGACAATTTAATTTTTTTACTAAGTTTATATTTTATTCCTGTAGTAAAAATGTTAAAATACATACTTGTATATATATATATATATATATATATATATATACATATTTATGTATATAAAATACATATTTGTATATTCCGTATTGTATTAAATTGTATTTTCAATTTTCATATACATATTTTGAAAAACTTAAAGTGTATGGTAGAGAGAGGTAGAACCAGAGACTGAATGATCAATTTGAGGATATCCACCAAGACACCATCACCACGTGAAGCAGTCCGCGGGGAATGGCAAATGATCAGTATTGTACTGCCCATCCAAAATTCTAACTATGGATCACATAGTTAAGGATTACCCATTGCGTTCTTACAGGGGGTATTAGCTAGTCTTCATTAGATTGAAGAAGCATGTGTTGATTAATTGTGAATCATGGACTTCAATGGCTCTGTATTGGGAAATCAATATTTAAACACTAAGCAATAATTACTTCGTACTTAAGATTTTATTTAGATTTTAAAATATCCTTTTCTACTTTTTCGACCTGTCATTGAAAGTTATATGACATACTCGTATATAGCCTATCTTAATGAGAGTAAACATTGATATATATTAATGCAGTTGTAATATATTGACCACAGTTGATCGTGAGGTTAATTTCCTATTTATTAATATTAACACGCATTACTTAGCCTATTTCAAAAATTTTCAAATGATTTGTTTATATGTAATAGCTGAGGATTAATCCAAATTCTTTTGAATTTTAGATCCAAGCCAACAGAGATAATGGCAACAGCTCTATACAGCAACAGGAAAATTTGCTGACTTAAAAAGAAATTTGGTGAATTATAATATTTTTTAAATTGGGCCTTCAAGACATATTCAGTAACTGATGAAAGAAGTAGCAATTGTTTAATAAGATAAAACCAATTACTTAACTCATAGTCAAGAACACTTAAGATATTGCACCAACCCCAACAGTGAATCCAATTAACTATTTTAAATAGGGCATTATATCTCCCAACTTTGTTAATCTATTTTAACAAGTTGAAATTAACTTTATTAACAATTGTACTTTTTTATAAACACTTTTTAAATTTAATTTTTTATTATTTTTAAATTTAATTATTACGTAATTCAGATTTTATCTCCCATTATTGGTTTTACCTTGCATAATATTACACATATTTTGTAGGCTTATTTTCATTTAATTTGTTTGAGATTTTCAAGCCTGGCACTTGCTCTAAATAGGTGAAATACTAATTAAAACCATAAAAAATACATTTTGTATAATTAAAAATATAATTGTGCTATGATATTTCAGAATCAAATAAGTTCGCCATTGCTACATCACACAAATTTTAATTAGTTTCATTCTTAATGTTACTGTATTTTAGCGGGCTAGAATCAAAACTCATCTAAAATTCAGAAAACTTAGTAAATACCAATTACTGCGAGTGACATAAATTTTCTGTTTGTTAGTATGAAACTCATACAATATTACACTGAAAAGTAGAGGTCAGTGGCAAACTGCACATCATCCAATGAATTCAGTTTAGACGCCAGCTGACATTCGGCCAAAAATCTGCATAGGATCAAATCGAGTAGTGTAATTTTGAGGTTATGACTGTATATTTTTCTACGGTAATAAAAACAAGAGTGGTGTTCAGTGTTAGTTTCTGATGCTGTTCATGTTTTAATTTTTTGAGTCTTGTTGTTTTAAAGAGTATATTATTGAATTTTTCAAAGTATTTTTAACTGTGTTGTCGAATTCCTGAGCACATGTGTCCATATCATTACGACTTGATATCGGGGCCCAGTTGCAGAAAAGTAAGCTGTGTGTATGTTGCTCTGTTGTAATAAAAATAAGAGTGGTGTTCAGTGTTTAGTAAGGTATGTATGTTGCTCTGCTGTAATAAAAAGGTGAATGGTGTTTAGTGTTTTAGTAAGCTGTGTATATGTTGCTGTGTTGTAATAAAAAGGAGATTGGTGTTCAGTGTTTTATTAAGGTGTGTATTTTGCTCTGCTGTAATAAAAAGGAGAGTGGTGTTCAGTGTTTTAGTAAGCTGTGTTGTATGTTGCTCTGCTGTAATAAAAAGAAGAGTGGTGTTCAATGTTTTATTACGTTGTATATTTTGGTCTATTGTAATAAAAAGGAGAGTGTGGTGTTCAGTGTTATAGTAAGGTATGTATGTTGCTCTGTTGTAATAAAAAGGAGAGTAGTGTTCAGTGTTTTATTAAGGTGTGCATGTTGATCCGCTGTAATAAAAAGGAGAGTCATGTTCAGTGTTTTATTAATGTGTGTATGTTTTTTGTTGTAATAAAAAGAAGAGTGGTGTTCAGTGTTTTATTAAGGTGTGTATGTTGCTCTGTTGTAATAAAAATGAGAGTGGTGTTCAGCGTTTTATTAAGGTGTGTATTTTGCTCCACTGTAATAAAAAGGAGAGTCATGTTCAGTGTTTTATTAATGTGTGTATGTTTTTGTTGTAATAAAAAGAAGTGTGGTGTTCAGTGTTTTATTAAGGTGTGTATGTTGCTCTGTTGTAATAAAAAGGAGAGTGGTGATCAGCATTTTATTAAGGTGTATATGTTGCTCCGCTGTAATAAAAAGGAGAGTCATGTTCAGTGTTTTATTAATGTGTGTATGTTGTTTTGCTGTAATAAAAGGAATAGTGGTGTTCTGTGTTTGATTAAGGTGTGCATGTTGCTCTGTTGTAATAAAAAGGAGAGTGGGGATCAACGTTTTATTAAGGTGTGTATGTTGCTCCACTGTAATAAAAAGGAGAGTCATATTCAGTGTTTTATTAATGTGTGTATGTCTTTTGTTGTAATAAAAAGAAGTGTGGTGTTCAGTGTTTTATTAAGGTGTGTATGTTGCTCTGTTGTAATAAAAAGGAGAGTGGTGTTCAGCGTTTTATTAAGGTGTGTATTTTGCTCCGCTGTAATAAAAAGGAGAGTCATGTTCAGTGTTTTATTAATGTGTGTATGTTTATTGTTGTAATAAAAAGAAGTGTAGTGTTCAGTGTTTTATTAAGGTGTGTATGTTGTTTTGCTGTAATAAAAAAGGAGAGTGGTGTTCAGTATGTCAATAAGGTGTGCATGTTGCTCTGCTGTAATAAAAAGAAGATTGGTGTTCAGTGTTTTAGTAAGGTGTGCATGTTGCTCTGCTGTAATATAAAGAAGATTGGTGCTAAGTATTTTAGTAAGGTGTGTATGTTGCTCTGCTGTAATAAAAAGAAGATTGGTGTTCAGTATTTTAGTAAGGTGTGTATGTTGCTCTGCTGTAATAAAAAGAAGATTGGTGTTCAGTATTTTAGTAAGGTGTGCATGTTGCTCTGCTGTAATAAAAAGAAGATTGGTGTTAAGTATTTTAGTAAGGTGTGTATGTTGCTCTGCTGTAATAAAAAGAAGATTGGTGTTCAGTATTTTAGTAAGGTGTGTATGTTGCTCTGCTGTAATAAAAAGAAGATTGGTGTTCAGTGTTTTAGTAAGGTGTGTATGTTGCTCTGCTGTAATAAAAAGGAAGAGTGGTGTTCAGTGTTTTAGTAAGGTGTGTATGTTGCTCTGCTGTAATAAAAAAGGAGATTGGTTTTCAGTGTTTTAGTAAGGTGTGTATGTTGCTCTGCTGTAATAAAAAGAAGATTGGTGTTCAGTATTTTATTAAGGTGTGTATGTTGCTCTGTTGTAATAAAAAGAAGATTAGTGTTCAGTATTTTAGTAAGGTGTGTATGTTGCTCTGCTGTAATAAAAAGAAGATTGGTGTTCAGTATTTTAGTATTGTGTGTATGTTGCTCTGCTGTAATAAAAAGAAGATTGGTGTTCAGTGTTTTAGTAAGGTGTGTATGTTTCTCTGCTGTATTAAAAAGAAGATTGGTGTTCAGTATTTTAGTAAGGTGTGTATGTTGCTCTGCTGTAATAAAAAAGGAGATTGGTTTTCAGTGTTTTAGTAAGGTGTGTATGTTGCTCTGCTGTAATAAAAAAGGAGATTGGTTTTCAGTATTTTAGTAAGGTGTGTATGTTGCTCTGCTGTAATAAAAAAGGAGATTGGTTTTCAGTGTTTTAGTAAGGTGTGTATGTTGCTCTGCTGTAATAAAAAGAAGATTGGTGTTCAGTATTTTAGTAAGGTGTGTATGTTGCTCTGCTGTAATAAAAAGAAGATTGGTGTTCAGTGTTTTAGTAAGGTGTGTATGTTGCTCTGCTTTAATAAAAAGAAGAGTTGTGTTCAGTGTTTTAGTAAGGTGTGTATGTTGCTCTGCTGTAATAAAAAAGACGAGTGGTGTTCAGTGTTTTAGTAAGGTGTGTATGTTGCTCTGCTGTAATAAAAAAGAAGATTGGTGTTCAGTGTTTTAGTAAGGTGTGTATGTTGCTCTGCTAAAATAAAAAGAAGAGTGGTGTTCAGTGTTTTAGTAAGCTGTGTATGTTGCTCTGCTGTAATAAAAGGAAGAGTGGTGTTAAGTATTTTAGTAAGGTGTGTATGTTGCTCTGCTGTAATAAAAAGAAGAGTGGTGTTAAGTATTTTATTAAGGTGTGCATGTTGCTCTGCTGTAATAAAAAGAAGATTGGTGTTAAGTATTTTAGTAAGGTGTGTATGTTGCTCTGCTGTAATAAAAAGAAGATTGGTGTTAAGTATTTTAGTAAGGTGTGTATGTTGCTCTGCTGTAATAAAAAGAAGATTGGTGTTCAGTATTTTATTAAGGTGTATATGTTGCTCTGTTGTAATAAAAAGAAGATTGGTGTTCAGTGTTTTAGTAAGGTGTGTATGTTGCTCTGCTGTAATAAAAATAAGAGTGGTTTTCAGTATTTTAGTAAGGTGTGTATGTTGCTCTGCTGTAATAAAAAGAAGATTGGTGTTCAATGTTTTAGTAAGGTGTGTATGTTGCTCTGCTGTAATAAAAAAGGAGATTGGTTTTCAGTGTTTTATTAAGGTGTGTATGTTGCTTTACTGTAATAAAAAGAAGAGTGGTGTTAAGTATTTTAGTAAGGTGTGTATGTTGCTCTGCTGTAATAAAAAGAAGAGTGGTGTTAAGTATTTTATTAAGGTGTGCATGTTGCTCTGCTGTAGTAAAAAGAAGATTGGTGTTAAGTATTTTAGTAAGGCGTGTATGTTGCTCTGCTGTAATAAAAAGAAGATTGGTGTTCAGTATTTTATTAAGGTGTGTATGTTGCTCTGTTGTAATAAAATAAAGATTGGTGTTCAGTGTTTTAGTAAGGTGTGTATGTTGCTCTGCTGTAATAAAAATAAGAGTAGTTTTCAGTGTTTTATTAAGGTGTGTATGTTGCTCTGCTGTAATAAAAAGAAGATTGGTGTTCAGTATTTTATTAAGGTGTGTATGTTGCTCTGTTGTAATAAAAAGAAGATTGGTGTTCAGTGTTTCAGTAAGGTGTGTATGTTGCTCTGCTGTAATAAAAATAAGAGTGGTTTTCAGTGTTTTATTAAGGTGTGTATGTTGCTTTACTGTAATAAAAAGAAGATTGGTGTTCAGTATTTTAGTAAGGTGTGTATGTTGCTCTGCTGTAATAAAAAGAAGATTGGTGTTCAGTGTTTTAGTAAGGTATGTATGTTGCTCTGCTGTAATAAAAAGAAGATTGGTGTTCAGTGTTTTAGTAAGGTGTGTATGTTTCTCTGCTGAAATAAAAAGAAGATTGGTGTTCAGTGTTTTAGTAAGGTATGTATGTTGCTCTGCTGTAATAAAAAGAAGATTGGTGTTCAGTGTTTTAGTAAGGTGTGCATGTTGCTCTGTTGTAATAAAAAGAAGATTGGTGTTCAGTGTTTTAGTAAGGTGTGCATGTTGCTCTGTTGTAATAAAAAGAAGATTGGTGTTCAGTGTTTTAGTAAGGTGTGCATGTTGCTCTGTTGTAATAAACAGAAGATTGGTGTTCAGTGTTTTAGTAAGGTGTGTATGTTGCTCTGCTGTAATAAAAAGAAGATTGGTGTTCAGTGTTTTAGTAAGGTCTGCATGTTGCTCCGTTGTAATTAAAAGAAGATTGGTGTTCAGTGTTTTAGTAAGGTGTGCATGTTGCTCTGTTGTAATAAAAAGAAGATTGGTGTTCAGTGTTTTAGTAAGGTGTGCATGTTGCTCAGTTGTAATAAAAATAAGAGTGGTTTTCAGTGTTTTATTAAGGTGTGTATGTTGCTTTACTGTAATAAAAAGAAGATTGGTGTTCAGTATTTTAGTAAGGTGTGTATGTTGCTCTGCTGTAATAAAAAGAAGATTGGTGTTCAGTGTTTTAGTAAGGTATGTATGTTGCTCTGTTGTAATAAAAAGAAGATTGGTGTTCAGTGTTTTAGTAAGGTATGTATGTTGCTCTGCTGTAATAAAAAGAAGATTGGTGTTCAGTGTTTTAGTAAGGTGTGCATGTTGCTCTGTTGTAATAAAAATAAGAGTGGTTTTCAGTGTTTTATTAAGGTGTGTATGTTGCTTTACTGTAATAAAAAGAAGATTGGTGTTCAGTGTTTTAGTAAGGTGTGCATGTTGCTCTGTTGTAATAAAAAGAAGATTGGTGTTCAGTGTTTTAGTAAGGTGTGTATGTTTCTCTGCTGAAATAAAAAGAAGATTGGTGTTCAGTGTTTTAGTAAGGTATGTATGTTGCTCTGCTGTAATAAAAAGAAGATTGGTGTTCAGTGTTTTAGTAAGGTGTGCATGTTGCTCTGTTGTAATAAAAAGAAGATTGGTGTTCAGTGTTTTAGTAAGGTGTGCATGTTGCTCTGTTGTAATAAAAAGAAGATTGGTGTTCAGTGTTTTAGTAAGGTGTGCATGTTGCTCTGTTGTAATAAACAGAAGATTGGTGTTCAGTGTTTTAGTAAGGTGTGTATGTTGCTCTGCTGTAATAAAAAGAAGATTGGTGTTCAGTGTTTTAGTAAGGTCTTTATGTTGCTCCGTTGTAATTAAAAGAAGATTGGTGTTCAGTGTTTTAGTAAGGTGTGCATGTTGCTCTGTTGTAATAAAAAGAAGATTGGTGTTCAGTGTTTTAGTAAGGTGTGCATGTTGATCTGTTGTAATAAAAAGAAGATTGGTGTTCAGTGTTTTAGTAAGTTATGTATGTTGCTCTGTTGTAATAAAAAGAAGATTGGTGTTCAGTGTTTTAGTAAGGTGTGCATGTTGCTCTGTTGTAATAAAAAGAAGATTGGTGTTCAGTGTTTTAGTAAGGTATGTATGTTGCTCTGTTGTAATAAAAAGAAGATTGGTGTTCAGTGTTTTAGTAAGGTGTGCATGTTGCTCTGTTGTAATAAAAAGAAGATTGGTGTTCAGTGTTTTAGTAAGGTGTGCATGTTGCTCTGTTGTAATAAAAAGAAGATTGGTGTTCAGTGTTTTAGTAAGGTGTGCATGTTGCTCTGTTGTAATAAAAAGAAGATTGGTGTTCAGTGTTTTAGTAAGGTGTGCATGTTGCTCTGTTGTAATAAAAAGAAGATTGGTGTTCAGTGTTTTAGTAAGGTGTGCATGTTGCTCTGTTGTAATAAAAAGAAGATTGGTGTTCAGTGTTTTAGTAAGGTATGTATGTTGCTCTGTTGTAATAAAAAGAAGATTGGTGTTCAGTGTTTTAGTAAGGTGTGCATGTTGCTCTGTTGTAATAAAAAGAAGATTGGTGTTCAGTGTTTTAGTAAGGTGTGTATGTTGCTCTGCTGTAATAAAAAGAAGATTGGTGTTCAGTATTTTAGTAAGGTGTGCATGTTGCTTTGTTGTAATAAAAAGAAGATTGGTGTTCAGTGTTTTAGTAAGCTGTGTACGTTGCTCTGCTGTAATAAAAAGAAGATTGGTGTTCAGTATTTTAGTAAAGTGTGCATGTTGCTCTGTTGTAATAAAAAGAAGATTGGTGTTCAGTGTTTTAGTAAGCTGTGTACGTTGCTCTGCTGTAATAAAAAGAAGATTGGTGTTCAGTATTTTAGTAAGGTGTGTATGTTGCTCTGCTGTAATAAAAAGAAGATTGGTGTTCAATGTTTTAGTAAGGTGTGTATTTTGCTCTGCTGTAATAAAACAGGAGAGTGGTTTTCAGTGTTTTATTAAGGTGTGTATGTTGCTTTACTGTAATAAAAAGAAGATTGGTGTTAAGTATTTTAGTAAGGTGTGTATGTTGCTCTGCTGTAATAAAAAGAAGATTGGTGTTCAGTATTTTATTAAGGTGTGTATGTTGCTCTGTTGTAATAAAAAGAAGATTGGTGTTCAGTGTTTCAGTAAGGTGTGTATGTTGCTCTGCTGTAATAAAAATAAGAGTGGTTTTCAGTGTTTTATTAAGGTGTGTATGTTGCTTTACTGTAATAAAAAGAAGATTGGTGTTCAGTATTTTAGTAAGGTGTGTATGTTGCTCTGCTGTAATAAAAAGAAGATTGGTGTTCAGTGTTTTAGTAAGGTATGTATGTTGCTCTGTTGTAATAAAAAGAAGATTGGTGTTCAGTGTTTTAGTAAGGTATGTATGTTGCTCTGCTGTAATAAAAAGAAGATTGGTGTTCAGTGTTTTAGTAAGGTGTGTATGTTTCTCTGCTGAAATAAAAAGAAGATTGGTGTTCAGTGTTTTAGTAAGGTATGTATGTTGCTCTGCTGTAATAAAAAGAAGATTAATGTTCAGTGTTTTAGTAAGGTGTGCATGTTGCTCTGTTGTAATAAAAAGAAGATTGGTGTTCAGTGTTTTAGTAAGGTGTGCATGTTGCTCTGTTGTAATAAAAAGAAGATTGGTGTTCAGTGTTTTAGTAAGGTGTGCATGTTGCTCTGTTGTAATAAACAGAAGATTGGTGTTCAGTGTTTTAGTAAGGTGTGTATGTTGCTCTGCTGTAATAAAAAGAAGATTGGTGTTCAGTGTTTTAGTAAAGTCTGCATGTTGCTCTGTTGTAATTAAGAGAAGATTGGTGTTCAGTGTTTTAGTAAGGTGTGCATGTTGCTCTGTTGTAATAAAAAGAAGATTGGTGTTCAGTGTTTTAGTAAGGTGTGCATGTTGCTCTGTTGTAATAAAAATAAGAGTGGTTTTCAGTGTTTTATTAAGGTGTGTATGTTGCTTTACTGTAATAAAAAGAAGATTGGTGTTCAGTATTTTAGTAAGGTGTGTATGTTGCTCTGCTGTAATAAAAAGAAGATTGGTGTTCAGTGTTTTAGTAAGGTATGTATGTTGCTCTGTTGTAATAAAAAGAAGATTGGTGTTCAGTGTTTTAGTAAGGTATGTATGTTGCTCTGCTGTAATAAAAAGAAGATTGGTGTTCAGTGTTTTAGTAAGGTGTGTATGTTTCTCTGCTGAAATAAAAAGAAGATTGGTGTTCAGTGTTTTAGTAAGGTATGTATGTTGCTCTGCTGTAATAAAAAGAAGATTGGTGTTCAGTGTTTTAGTAAGGTGTGCATGTTGCTCTGTTGTAATAAAAAGAAGATTGGTGTTCAGTGTTTTAGTAAGGTGTGCATGTTGCTCTGTTGTAATAAAAAGAAGATTGGTGTTCAGTGTTTTAGTAAGGTGTGCATGTTGCTCTGTTGTAATAAACAGAAGATTGGTGTTCAGTGTTTTAGTAAGGTGTGTATGTTGCTCTGCTGTAATAAAAAGAAGATTGGTGTTCAGTGTTTTAGTAAGGTCTGCATGTTGCTCTGTTGTAATTAAAAGAAGATTGTTGTTCAGTGTTTTAGTAAGGTGTGCATGTTGCTCTGTTGTAATAAAAAGAAGATTGGTGTTCAGTGTTTTAGTAAGGTGTGCATGTTGCTCTGTTGTAATAAAAAGAAGATTGGTGTTCAATGTTTTAGTAAGTTATGTATGTTGCTCTGTTGTAATAAAAAGAAGATTGGTGTTCAGTGTTTTAGTAAGGTGTGCATGTTGCTCTGTTGTAATAAAAAGAAGATTGGTGTTCAGTGTTTTAGTAAGGTATGTATGTTGCTCTGTTGTAATAAAAAGAAGATTGGTGTTCAGTGTTTTAGTAAGGTGTGCATGTTGCTCTGTTGTAATAAAAAGAAGATTGGTGTACAGTGTTTTAGTAAGGTGTGCATGTTGCTCTGTTGTAATAAAAAGAAGATTGGTGTTCAGTGTTTTAGTAAGGTGTGCATGTTGCTCTGTTGTAATAAAAAGAAGATTGCTGTTCAGTGTTTTAGTAAGGTGTGCATGTTGCTCTGTTGTAATCAAAAGAAGATTGGTGTTCAGTGTTTTAGTAAGGTGTGCATGTTGCTCTGTTGTAATAAAAAGAAGATTGGTGTTCAGTGTTTTAGTAAGGTATGTATGTTGCTCTGTTGTAATAAAAAGAAGATTGGTGTTCAGTGTTTTAGTAAGCTGTGTACGTTGCTCTGTTGTAATAAAAAGAAGATTGGTGTTCAGTGTTTTAGTAAGGTGTGCATGTTGCTCTGCTGTAATAAAAAGAAGATTGGTGTTCAGTATTTTAGTAAGGTGTGTACGTTGCTCTGTTGTAATAAAAAGAAGATTGGTGTTCAGTATTTTAGTAAGGTGTGTATGTTGCTCTGCTGTAATAAAAAAAAGATTGGTGTTCAGTATTTTAGTAAGGTGTGTATGTTGCTCTGCTGTAATAAAAAGAAATGTGGTGTTCAGTATTTTAGTAAGGTGTGTATGTTGCTCTGCTCTAATAAAAAGAAGATTGGTGTTCAGTATTTTAGTAAGGTGTGCATGTTGCTCTGTTGTAATAAAAAGAAGATTGGTGTTCAGTGTTTTAGTAAGCTGTGTACGTTGCTCTGCTGTAATAAAAAGAAGATTGGTGTTCAGTATTTTAGTAAGGTGTGCATGTTGCTCTGTTGTAATAAAAAGAAGATTGGTGTTCAGTGTTTTAGTAAGCTGTGTACGTTGCTCTGCTGTAATAAAAAGAAAATTGGTGTTCAGTCTTTTAGTAAGGTGTGCATGTTGCTCTGTTGTAATAAAAAGAAGATTGGTGTTCAGTGTTTTAGTAAGCTGTGTACGTTGCTCTGCTGTAATAAAAAGAAGATTGGTGTTCAGTATTTTAGTAAGGTGTGCATGTTGCTCTGTTGTAATAAAAAGAAGATTGGTGTTCAGTGTTTTAGTAAGGTGTGTATGTTGCTCTGCTGTAATAAAAATAAGAGTGGTTTTCAGTGTTTTATTAAGGTGTGTATGTTGCTTTACTGTAATAAAAAGAAGATTGTTGTTCAGTATTTTAGTAAGCTGTGTACGTTGCTCTGTTGTAATAAAAAGAAGATTGGTGTTCAGTGTTTTAGTAAGGTGTGTATGTTGCTCTGCTGTAATAAAAATAAGAGTGGTTTTCAGTGTTTTATTAAGGTGTGTATGTTGCTTTACTGTAATAAAAAGAGGATTGGTGTTCAGTGTTTTAGTAAGGTGTGTATGTTGCTCTGCTGTAATAAAAAGAAGATTGGTGTTCAGTGTTTTAGTAAGGTGTGTATGTTGCTCTGTTGTAATAAAAAGAAGATTGGTGTTCAGTGTTTTAGTAAGGTGTGTATGTTGCTCTGCTGTAATAAAAATAAGAGTGGTTTTCAGTGTTTTATTAAGGTGTGTATGTTGCTTTACTGTAATAAAAAGAAGATTGGTGTTCAGTATTTTAGTAAGGTGTGTATGTTGCTTTGTTGTAATAAAAAGAAGATTGGTGTTCAGTGTTTTAGTAAGCTGTGTATGTTGCTCTGCTGTAATAAAAAGAAGATTGGTGTTCAGTATTTTAGTAAGCTGTGTACTGTACCGGGTCTTGGACCGGTACAGTTTCTTTTTTTCGTTGTTGTCTGCCAGGCTGCCTGAGATTCGCTTTTGCCCGGCGATTTGCGTGCTTTGGTAGCCGTTGGCCCAGTTCAGTTTCGTTCCGTGTTCCAGCAGCTTCGGTCAGGTTGGCCTGTCTGTTCAGTCTAAATTTTGTTCTTGGAAAGAGTTCTACTCGGCCGAACCTCCTTACCATGTTTGGCTAGACAAACTAAAACGTAAGTGTTCATTTTGTAAGTTTTAATATCTAATCACCCTTTTGGTGAAAATACTTTTGTTTAAATAATATTAATCGTTCTTACTTGTGTTTTCAGAGTTTTGTTAAATTTATATTCTTTGTCTAGATGTTTTAACCTAGGTTCGAGCCATGTGCTCATTGTTACCTTTTTGACTTTAATTGCTTTATTATCTCTGGTTTCATATTTAATAGTAGTTCTGTATAATGTTTTGTTGAGCCTTTTTAAGTTGCAGTTACCGATTTACCATCTTTTTGTTCATGGACAATAACCTAGCCTATCTTTAGTTTGATTTTCATGTTATGACAGATTGCTCATGTATCCATAGCCTAGTATTCAGTTTGTCATTTTTTTTTTAGTTCCATATACGCAATTTATTCTTTGGTAATTTGTTAACTTGTAATTGGTTAAGTTGTAAGTTGTTAAATATTCCATAGCCTAAAGTTAATCTTTCACTGTCTTGTTGCTCCAATCATGTATAAGTTGGTCTCTTCATGTTAAGTTTGGCGAAATCATGCACACTTATATTTAGTTGTTATGTGTTTTTGTAAAAGGGTTTGGCTGTTCTATTTTTAATGGCTGTGTTTAACCTTGCAGTCCAGGGTCCTTGAGTGGGACGTTCAGCCCTCGGCCTGCCGTCCGGGGATTTTCTACCATCTGCGCTGCCAGCCTGGCCTGAGGACCATGTATAGAGGCCATTGGTGACCCTTCTGCCCCAGCTACATCTTTGGGTATGAGTCTTCGTCCTCAGGTCAGTGCTTTCCTTGTTGTTTCCCGGCGGCTGAGCTGGGGGTTTAATTTAAAGTGAAAAAGGAAATGGAAAATAGAAAAAAAGAAGAAAAAAAAATGTCTGTGGAACTTTATGAGGCCTAGGCCTGAGCTTCTAAACTTGGACAGTGATTTTAAGCAACACAGCCATTGGGGACTTATTTATTTATTTTTTTATTAAAGGGAAAAGAAAACGTGAAATACCAAGAACTTTTAATGTTAATATTTATTGTTATTTAGTTTAATTAGTCTATTTTCTTGTTACATTTGTTTAGATTTTTATTTTTGTTAGGTCCCCATTGTTAAATCCTGTTATTATTTATTTAATTGCTTAGGCCTAGTTATTGTTATTTATTTTTTGTTAAGTGTATTAGGGGGGGGGGTTTTGAAGTGAATTTTTACTCGACGGTACCGTGTTATATTTTCTTTTAAATTATTTAATTTTTAAACTTTCACCAAAAGGGGATTATTGTTCTTTTGCTTAACTTCTAATTCGGAGCTGCCCAGGGATTCCGGCTTACTCCCTGGCCCGGTGGAATTATGGGATTTGGGCTAAATTGCCGGTTTAATTGTTGTTTGCCAGAAGTTTTCTAAATTTTCACTTTTATTTGGGGCTTAAAATTTTCTTACGTTTGGGGTGTCTCTGGCTAGGCTGCAGATAGGCCATGTAGTTGTTAATTGGTAATTTTGGTATTTGTTGCGTTTGTTGTTTTTGTAGCTTTTGTGTCTTCTCTTGTTAATTTTAGCGTTTGTTATTATTTATTTAAGTGTGAATTTGGTTGTGGCCTTCTGCCTATTAATATTGTGGCCTTCTGCCTATTTTATATCGTGGCCCTCTGCCGTTTTTGTTTTATTGTTTTTTTACTTGGTAATAAAATTAGTTTTGCTCAGCTGCCGAGTTTTATTTTGACCCTCCAACTGCCACCCGTGATCCCGTCGCTCGATTTGTTTTGAGCCATCCCCCCAGTTGGCACGCTTTCCAGCTTTGGTGGGGGGGATGGGTCTCAGTACGTTGCTATGTTGTAATAAAAAGAAGATTGGTGTTCAGCGTTTTAGTAAGGTGTGTATGTTGCTCTGCTGTTATAAAAATAAGAGTGGTTTTCAGTGTTTTAGTAAGGTGTGTATGTTGCTCTGTTGTAATAAAAAGAAGATTGGTGTTCAGTATTTTAGTAAGTTGTGTACGTTGCTCTGCTGTAATAAAAAGAAGAGTGGTGTTCAGTATTTTAGTAAGGTGTGTATGTTGCTCTGTTGTAATAAAAAGAAGATTGGTGTTCAGTGTTTTAGTAAGGTGTGTATGTTGCTCTGCTGTAATAAAAAGAAGATTGGTGTTCAGTGTTTTAGTAAGGTGTGTATGTTGCTCTGTTGTAATAAAAAGAAGATTGGTGTTCAGTATTTTAGTAAGGTGTGTATGTTGCTCTGCTGTAATAAAAAGAAGATTGGTGTTCAGTGTTTTAGTAAGGTGTGTACGTTGCTCTGCTGTAATAAAAAGAAGATTGGTGTTCAGTATTTTAGTAAGGTGTGCATGTTGCTCTGCTGTAATAAAAAGAAGATTGGTGTTCAGTGTTTTAGTAAGCTGTGTACGTTGCTCTGCTGTAATAAAAAGAAGATTGGTGTTCAGTATTTTAGTAAGGTGTGCATGTTGCTCTGCTGTAATAAAAAGAAGATTGGTGTTCAGTATTTTAGTAAGGTGTGTATGTTGCTCTGCTGTAATAAAAAGAAGATTGGTGTTCAGTGTTTTAGTAAGGTGTGTACGTTGCTCTGCTGTAATAAAAAGAAGATTGGTGTTCAGTATTTTAGTAAGGTGTGTACGTTGCTCTGCTGTAATAAAAAGAAGATTGGTGTTCAGTATTTTAGTAAGGTGTGCATGTTGCTCTGCTGTAATAAAAAGAAGATTGGTGTTCAGTGTTTTAGTAAGCTGTGTACATTGCTCTGCTGTAATAAAAAGAAGATTGGTGTTCAGTATTTTAGTAAGGTGTGCATGTTGCTCTGCTGTAATAAAAAGAAGATTGGTGTTCAGTATTTTAGTAAGGTGTGTACGTTGCTCTGCTGTAATAAAAAGAAGATTGGTGTTCAGTATTTTAGTAAGGTGTGCATGTTGCTCTGCTGTAATAAAAAGAAGATTGGTGTTCAGTGTTTTAGTAAGCTGTGTACGTTGCTCTGCTGTAATAAAAAGAAGAGTGGTGTTTAGTGTTTTAGTAAGCTGTGTACGTTGCTCTGCTGTAATAAAAAGAAGATTGGTGTTCAGTGTTTTAGTAAGCTGTGTACGTTGCTCTGCTGTAATAAAAAGAAGAGTGTTATTCAGAATTTTATTAATTGTTATGGTTGTTTAACAAAAAAAACAAAAAAACATCAATAACAATTGTTATTGTTATTAAGGTGTGTATGTAGCTCTGCTGTAATAAAGAAGAGAGTGGTGTTCAGGATTTTATTAATTCTTATGGTTGTTTAACAAAAACAACAATAACAATTGTTATTGTTATTAAGGTGTGTATGTTGCTCTACTGTAATAAAAAGAAGAGTGGTGTTCAGTGTTTTAGTAAGGTTTTTATATTTCTCTACTGTAGTAAAAAGAAGAGTGTTATTCAGAATTTTATTAAATGTTATGGTTGTTTAACAAAAAAAAAAAAAAAAAAAAAAAAAAAAAAAAAAAAAAAAAAAAAAAAACATCAATTACAATTGTTATTGTTATTAAGGTGTGTATGTAGCTCTGCTGTAATAAAGAAGAGAGTGGTGTTCAGGATTTTATTAATTCTTATGGTTGTTTAACAAAAACAACAATAACAATTGTTATTGTTATTAAGGTGTGTATGTTGCTCTACTGTAATAAAAATACAAGTGGTGTTCAGTTTGTTGTAAGCTTATTAAATATTGTTATTTATGGAACGTTATGGTAATTAACTTTTACTCCAGATGAGCAAGGGCTGGAAGGAATAACAAGAGCACGACAGTCACAAAATTGGAAGAAAAATAAACTTAACGAGTTTGTTACATTTTATGAACACATCGATTAGGTACTACACATATAATGTATACATTACATTTATAATACAAATATTAATTTTATAATATTGTCAAACGGTTTTTAGGTAACTTTATAATTAACAAATCTAACTATGTCTGAATAAAGCTAACCCCAATCCCTGATAGACGCGTAAATGACACACTATAGGCATACAGTCCAATCACGGACATTGTGTGTTTGTAACCATAGACTTATGTATATGGTAATACGAATTGTTGTTTATCAGTCCCCAAATCTGTTTATCTGGAAATAATATCATGCAAATAACATCGTGTTGATTAATTAACGAACGTCGTGTTGATTACGGATGACGTGATGGAAAATTTCAAACATGCTCTAGAATACTTGTTTATAATATAAATTTTTTATTCATGGACAATATTACCCACTGAAATTACTCTTAAAAAATTCATCAGGTTGAGAAATACTGTAATAAGTAATATTGCAATTTGCTTGCAATTACAGCAAATTACTGTAATTTGAGATGAATTAAAAACTGCATGAAACTAATTTTGTTACTTGTTAGTATTTTCCACTTTCAGAATAAATATTGGATTATAAAAGTATAACAGGTATAAAACTTGTTTTCATTTTTACTACAAACCATTAATTTATAGAGTGAAAAGAAGAAATTGTTCAACGAGAATATCAAAATTAGAGAAACGTTGAACGAGAAACGTGAACTAACAACAAATTATTTTAATAGTTCACTAATAAATTTTCAGATTTATTATAAATCTAATTATAAATAATATTTTATGATATCACTATGGATTTTGCACCATTTGATCGAAAAGACTATTTAACTGAGCATAAACATTTAAATTTGCATAGTGTTTGAATAGTTGAATAACTGAATAGCATCGCTAACAACAAGGCGTAATGTTGTGAGTTATAGCAGATAAGATTGGAACCAAATCATACATATTCTGACATTTAAAAAAAATAACTCATAGAAAAAAATCGCCTTTCCTTGTGTCATCTCTCAAGTTTAAACTTTCCTAAGGACAACAGTTGCTTTTGAAGGAAGTTTGTTGTATATTATGTAGATATATTACTTACTGCTAGTGGAACCCACGATATAGTTGTTGACTGGAATACAGCCGTTCTGGCCAGGCGAACTTAGGGATATTTCCCGTTTCAAACATAATGAAACAGCGGAAGGAGTATCTCTCCAGCAGAGGAGTATTTTCATCCCCCGTCGCAAAATAAAACCTCAATATAGACGTGGAAGTAGTTTTAAATTCTTCAATCAAAGTCGTCCGACTTGTAGTTTTGTTATTTTTAGAATAGTATAAAGCCTGTGATCTAATGCAACATTTTATTGGTTGTATTTTATATCACCTGGAAACGTACGTACTGTAGTGTTGTAATTTTATTTTTAAGTAAAGTAAAAAATTAAAATAATATTTTTTAACTATGCAATATACAAAAAATACGCTACACTACGTTCATTTGTGAAAAATGTAGTTGCCTGAAATAGAAAGGTTTGCATTATTTATACGAGACAGATAGTCAGACACGTGAAAACTATCATTTCTGAATGTAACTTAGTTCTCTGATAAAATGTCAGTCTACAGATGTATTTTGACTTTTTAGTCACTACCAACCCTCAACTGGTAACCTTGTTTTGAAACTCGCAACTGGTGTCCTGGGCTGTCTAAACACCCCATTGGATTATACATTATTGTAATGGATTATAAATAAATTCAATTTTTAATGAAAATACATTATATGTAAAAATTTTTAGCCTGGATGGTAAAAAAACTTCAATTAGTTAAAAAAATAATAATAAAAAATTATTTCAAATTTTAAAACTGAATTACCTTAACTTAATATTTTTTCTAAATTAAATTTGCTACACACTATAGTTCCTTGTCTACCAGTGAGATAGCTGCAGAACCACTGTAAATTTGTTCCACGAACCCCAATGCATTCAAGTTTTAATAAAATGTTATCTCTGTCCACGGTGTCATATGGGTTTTCTTTAATTCAAAAATAATAACATACAACCTTCACCATTTTAAAATGGTGTTGATTTATTTGTTAGTGTCAATTAACGAACCCAATATTTTTTTATCTTTCCTGAATCCATATTGTCGTTCAGTTAAAATACTATTGGCCTGAAGATAAAAAATCACTTGCCCAATAATTCGGTCGTTCAATAATCTTAGAACATACACAATAAAGCGATCGGATGGAAATTATTTTTGTCAGTGATCTCGTTACTTTTTTATAGAGGAATGACTTTGGCCAGTTTGAAAATACTGGGAAATGAGCCTCAAGAAAAACTTAAATTGATTAAGATAGAGAAGAGGTAGGACCAAAGTCTCAATGTTCAATTTAAGGATATCCGCGAGTCACCACCACAGACTGGAGCGGACGTAGAGCAGTCACGTGGCGTATAACGTCTAATTCAGTAACAGGTCGTGATGTAAAGTTACAGTTCAGACCCGGAGCATAATGTTTTTTTGTTCTGGTTCAATTAACGAAAAAAAACATTGCTAAAGTCATTTGCAGTTTGTTGCAGTTACTCTGTAACTCTAGTAGGCTTGTCAATTACAGTACTCATAAAAGTCCAATGCCATCCAAACAAAGTATCAGTTAGTAATTAGGTCAATTTTTAGTACGTCCAAGTTTATGTTACCTAAAAATGTTCAAGATCAAGAGAGTCATAACAGATTTCAAGATCACTTAGAAAAGTCAACATTACAATCGAAGGTTCAGTACACGCCAAGTAGATTAAATCTCGTATTAATAAAAATAAAGCCGATTCTTAAGCAGTTAATCTATGTGTCAGTGTACGTCACCCAGTGATATCTATGTGACAGTGTACGTCACCCCGTGATATCTATGTGACAGTGTACGTCACCCCGTGATATCTATGTGACAGACACTGATGAGTTTTTCGCAATAAAAATAACGATTCAGTAATTTCCCCCGATATGTGTTCAACGTGAAAAATCAGGAAAAAATGTTATCAATGAGAGTGCGTATGTGTTTTGGGGAGGGGAAGTTTTGTTCATGACGATGAGTGGAGAACATGACTTTGCAGTGTGAGTTTTGTCCATGACTTTTGCAGTATGTATTTTCCATATTTTGTTCAATTCAATTGTTTACGTTTCATGTTTTAATAACTGCAATAAACTTCGTCACTTAATGAATTTACCATTTTATTTTAATAGACACTTAAATTAAAGAATCCCAGTCAAATGTCTGTGTGAAAGAGCTATTTTAGAGCAGCACAACTTAGACATGCAAGTGTCCCTGACAAACTGCCATGTGTGCTATAGGGGACGATCTGATATAGTTTTCTCAGGACTGTCATGCTCTACATGCAACTCGTACGTTACTGAATGTGCTCTTCTGAAAACTAAATTGTGAAATAGCTCTATTTTAAAAAATGTTTCCACAGGGCTTTTTATTTCATAATATTTTATTACTAACACTGCATTCCTTTTTGCGTTTTAGGCTTCGGTTCTTTTTTTTTAATAAAGTAGGTGAATTAAAAGATTTGTTAAATTACAAAAATTACAAAAAATTCTACGATATATATTATAGAAGATAATTTACTGGTTTAAGTAAATTTAATATTCTCTCAGAAGCTATAAAATATAGCATATTAAGAAAACCATTTTTTTTCTTGTAAATACATATTTATTTTTCAAAAACCAAATTATTGTTTGTTAACTTTTGATTTTTTGAAGGCGTGTACAGTAATAAATTTTTATTAATTTTATTACTTTTATATTAGAAAGTAAAGCAGGTATATTCTATTTATTTTTCTGTAAAACGAGATAAGTGGTACATATATGGAACCCAAAGTCTTATATTCAAAGCAAAACAATATTAGATTTGTAAATGTTGTTGGCCCATCGACGAATACATTAAAGCATGGCCCACAACACAGTCTTCCTTTAGGGTAATCTTTTTTATCAGGTGTTTGAATATGACATCTTTTCAGATTTTTCAAGCTTAAATTATTGGACCTTGCTATTCGCAATAACAACAACGATACATAGCTAAACTAAAAGAGTTTAGCACACGTTTAGCTCTCCTGGTGAGATTGAATGACGAAACAAGTGAATCATATCCATATCTTACTAGAATACGAGTGGAGTTGTCGGGGACTCCAAACCCTGATATTCCAGAGAAACACCTTCGGTCTCGCGATTGAACGCTACCTTTAGCCTCGCTTGGGTGTCTCGTGGAGGATCTGCTTCTTTCAGCCGCAATGTTAAGTCGGCCTAGCCTCTCAAGTCGGCCTAGCCTGTCAAGTCGGCCTAGCCTCTCAAGACGGCCTAGCCTCTCAAGTCGGCCTAGCCTCTCAAGTCGGCCTAGCCTCTCAAGTCGGCCTAGCCTCTCAAGTCGGCCTACCTCTCAAATCGGCCTAGACTCTCAAGTCGGCCTAGCCTCTCAGTCGGCATAGCCTCTCAGTCGGCATAGCCTCTCAGTCGGCATAGCCTCTCAAGTCGGCCTAGCCTCTCAAGTCGGCCTACCTCTCAAGTCGGCCTACCTCTCAAGTCGGCCTACCTCTCAAGTCGGCCTACCTCTCAAGTCGGCCTAGCCTCTCAAGTCGGCCTAGCCTCTCCAGTCGGCCTAGCCTCTCAAGTCGGCCTACCTCTCAAGTCGGCCTAGCCTCTCAAGTCGGCCTAGCCTCTCCAGTCGGCCTAGCCTCTCAAGTCGGCCTAGCCTCTCAAGTCGGCCTACCTCTCAAGTCGGCCTAGCCTCTCAGTCGGCATAGCCTCTCAAGTCGGCCTACCTCTCAAGTCGGCCTATCCTCTCAAATCGGCCTAGCCTCTCCAGTCAGCCTAACCTCTCAAGTCGGCCTACCTCTCAAGTCGGCCTAGCCTCTCAAGTCGGCATAGCCTCTCAGTCGGCCTAGCCTCTCAAGTCGGCCTAGCCTCTCAAGTCGGCCTACCTCTCAAGTCGGCCTAGCCTCTCAAGTCGGCCTAGCCTCTCAAGTCGGCATAGCCTCTCAGTCGGCATAGCCTCTCAAGTCGGCCTAGCCTCTCAATTCGGCCTACCTCTCAAGTCGGCATAGGCTCTCAAGTCGGCCTAGCCTCTCAAGTCGGCCTACCTCTCAAGTCGGCCTAGCCTCTCAAGTCGGCCTACCTCTCAAGTCGGCCTACCTCTCAAGTCGGCCTACCTCTCAAGTCGGCATAGCCTCTCAAGTCGGCCTAGCCTCTCAAGTCGGCCTAGCCTCTCAAGTCGGCGTACCTCTCAAGTCGGCATAGCCTCTCAAGTCGGCCTACCTCTCAAGTCGGCCTACCTCTCAAGTCGGCCTACCTCTCAAGTCGGCCTAGCTTCTCAAGTCGGCCTACCTCTCAAGTCGTCATAGCCTCTCAAGTCGGCCTACCTCTCAAGTCGGCCTAGCCTCTCAAGTCGGCCTAGCCTCTCAAGTCGGCCTAGCCTCTCAAGTCGGCATAGCCTCTCAAGTCGGCATAGCCTCTCAGTTGGCCTAGCCTCTCAAGTCGGCATAGCCTCTCAGTCGGCCTAGCCTCTCAAGTCGGCCTAGCCTCTCAAGTCGGCCTAGCCTCTCAAGTCGGCCTAGCCTCTCAAGTCGGCCTAGCCTCTCAAGTCGGCCTAGCCTCTCAAGTCGGCCTAGCCTCTCAAGTCGGCCTAGCCTCTCAAGTCGGCATAGCCTCTCAGTCGGCATAGCCTCTCAAGTCGGCCTACCTCTCAAGTCAGCCTAGCCTCTCAAGTCGGCATAGCCTCTCAGTTGGCATAGCCTCTCAAGTCAGCCTAGCCTCTCAAGTCGGCCTACCTCTCAAGTCAGCCTAGCCTCTCAAGTCGGCATAGCCTCTCAGTCGGCATAGCCTCACAAGTCGGCCTAGCCTCTCAAGTCGGCCTAGCCTCTCAAGTCGGCCTAGCCTCTCAAGTCGGCCTAGCCTCTCAAGTCGGCCTACCTCTCAAGTCGGCCTACCTCTCAAGTCGGCCTAGCCTCTCAAGTCGGCCTAGCCTCTCAAGTCGGCCTAGCCTCTCGGTCGGCATAGCCTCTCGTCGGCCTACCTCTCAAGTCGGCCTAGCCTCTCAAGTCGGCCTAGCCTCTCAAGTCGGCCTAGCCTCTCAAGTCGGCCTAGCCTCTCAAGTCGGCATAGCCTCTCAGTCGGCATAGCCTCTCAAGTCGGCCTAGCCTCTCAAGTCGGCCTAGCCTCTCAAGTCGGCCTAGCCTCTCAAGTCGGCCTACCTCTCAAGTCGGCCTACCTCTCAAGTCGGCCTAGCCTCTCAAGTCGGCCTAGCCTCTCAAGTCGGCCTAGCCTCTCGGTCGGCATAGCCTCTCGTCGGCCTACCTCTCAAGTCGGCCTAGCCTCTCAAGTCGGCCTAGCCTCTCAAGTCGGCCTAGCCTCTCAAGTCGGCATAGCCTCTCAAGTCGGCATAGCCTCTCAAGTCGGCCTACCTCTCAAGTCGGCCTAGCCTCTCAAGTCGGCATAGCCTCACAAGTCGGCCTACCTCTCAAGTCGACCTACCTCTCAAGTCGGCCTAGCCTCTCAAGTCGGCATAGCCTCACAAGTCGTCCTACCTCTCAAGTCGGCATAGCCTCTCAAGTCGGCCTAGCCTCACAAGTCGGCCTAGCCTCTCAAGTCGGCCTAGCCTCTCAAGTCGGCCTAGCCTCTCAAGTCGGCCTAGCCTCTCAAGTCGGCCTAGCCTCTCAAGTCGGCATAGCCTCTCAAGTCGGCCTACCTCTCAAGTCGGCCTAGCCTCTCAAGTCGGCATAGCCTCACAAGTCGGCCTACCTCTCAAGTCGGCCTAGCCTCTCAAGTCGGCCTACCTCTCAAGTCGGCCGCCTATAAAATAAAATCAAAGCAAAATAAAATCAATAAAGCAAATAAAATCAAACAGTTGCTATTTGTTTGTACGGTTACATAATTTAAATACATCTTAACTTTTATTTTGATAAATTCACAATGATGACTAACTCATACAAAGAAAAATCCATCTTTTCAAAAAGGTTAATTATCTTTTTTAATTTAGTAAATATTACCATATGTCATGAACTGTTACAAAAACTTAGAAGATTTTATATATATATCTTCTACCCACCCGCCCACCCATACACGTGCAGTGGTATTCACCCACCCGCCCAACCATACACTACAGTGGTATTGACCCACCCGCCCACTTATACACGTTCAGTGTTATTGACCCACCCACCCACTCATACACTACAGAGGTATTGACTCACCCGCCCACCCATATACGTACAGTGGTATTGACCCACCCGCCCACTCATACACTACAGTGGTATTGAAATTGGTTCTTCGAATTTTCTGTAAAAAAACTTGATTCCTGCTTAATAAAAAAGCAACTTTCGTGAAAATATCGCCCACTCTCGACCCATTCCAGACAAAGTGCCGAGTGTAGATCACCCACCCACCCATACACGTACAGTAGTATTGGCCCACTCGCCCACCCATACACGTATAGTGGTATTGGCCCACCCACCCACCCATACACGTACAGTAGTATTGGCCCACCCACCCACCCATACACGTACAGTAGTATACACGTAGTACCACCGTACGTATGGGTGGGCTGGTGGGTTAGTACCACCCTACGTGTATGGGTGGGCTGGTGGATTAGTACCACCCTACGTGTATGGGTGGGCTGGTGGGTTAGTACCACCGTACGTGTATGGGTGGGCTGGTGGGTTAGTATCACCGTACGTTTATGGGTGGGCGGGTGGGCCTTAGTAGTTAGGAATAGACGGTTAGTTTGTAACAATGACTACATTCGCTCATCTACAATCTCTCAAGTCGGCCTAGCCTCTCAAGTCGGCCTACCTCTCAAGTCGGCCTACCTCTCAGTCGGCATAGCCTCTCAGTCGGCCTAGCCTCTCAAGTCGGCCTAGCCTCTCAAGTCGGCCTACCTCTCAAGTCGGCCTAGCCTCTCAAGTCGGCCTAGCCTCTCAAGTCGGCATAGCCTCTCAGTCGGCATGGCCTCTCAAGTCGGCCTAGTCGCTCAAGGCGGCTGCTTACTACCCTACAAAAAACTTATTCTTCCGCCTGATCTTGTGAGAGATTCCTGCTTGTGGCTTTGATTGCAGCAAGTGTCCAACCGTTGCTTCGTTTGATGAGCTCGGTCTTCGATCTCACAGAACTTTCAGCTTACAATCCCAACACCATAATTATCAAAATAAAACTTTTTTATTACTATTCTCTTATGTATATTTAAATGCACAATACCATCAATAAGCGTGGTATGACAGTAAAAATGGCGAAGAAACACCTGTTAAATATCAAAACGTTATCAAGCTTTTTATAAACTTTTTCATAAACTTTTATAAACTAGTTTATATCAGTTATTCAGCTTTTTATAAACTACGATTAATCTTGTTAATAACTGAGAGCTCGAGTTAAATCAGGATGTAAAATTTAGTGCTTCAAAACATTTTTTTCAGTAAAATAAACAAATGAAATAAAATAACAGAAATTTGAATTCGTTCAGCGGTTACCTTAGGAACTCTTTGAACAAAAAACCCAGTATATTTTAAATACAGATGGTTCAATACATTTATTTGAAGAGTATCATTAATAGTGTTCTTATTCTATTGTAAATAGGAGCATAAATGAATCGGTTATTTGTCATTCATCACAAACATGTGTGTGTAATGGCGTCTGGTAAGTCCTGTCTGTCGTTGGAGGATAACACGGTCCATGTGAATACTAAGAGTAAAATTGGAAAAATTGGAAAATTTGTCTGACAATAAGTTTTTTTGTAAAATGCGTCCGTAGAGAATATTATTTAAAAGTGTAAGATAATACATTTCAGATCTTACACTTTTATATTATGAATTGCATAAATATACACCTAGTATATTATGAATTGCATAAATTCTTCGTAGAAAACAAGACATTCTCAGAAATTGATTAAGCTAGTAAATAGTAATAAAGAACAAAAGAAATCTTTTATAATCAATTTTGTCCAACTAAAAATGGTGGCATTTTAAAACATTTAGTATTTTGTGAACTATAAATCATAAAAATATAAGTACAGCATTTTGTTTTAATAATGACAAAATTAAATCAAAATGGTTAAAAACGTTCTATAAGTAAGCCAGTTTATGTTTTGTAAATGGAGCATATTTGAATGATAGCTTGCTAATGAAACTATCCTCCTGATTCAGACTCTTATTTGAGATTTTCTTATATTTATTTTGCATACAGACCAATTTCTTATAATTGATTATTTCAACAGAAAAATGGCCGGTATTGTAACTGTTATGTTTATATGTATTTTAACTTACTAATTGTTATGAACACTAATGTGGCATATTATGTTTATACAGATGGTATCATTTGAAGAGTATCATTAATACTTATAAGAGACAAGTATTAAATTTATTAAAAGAACAAACTTCAACTTTGTTTCCTAACATTTTAAGCCGGTATTATAATTTTAATACCAAGAAAATTGACCACTTTCAAATGGACCGAAATTGGTGTTAATTGATTGTGTAATACAAGGTGTCCCGTATGGAGACAGCCAAACTTCAGGAGTTTAGTAATTTTCACAAAAAAAAGAAGATTTTCTTGCAGAAGACAACAATTTCAATTCTATCTTTAAAATATTATACCATACTTTGTAGGAGTAAATTAGTTTTTGTTTTTTACTATAAGGGTTTTTAATTACATTTTATAGGTTTAATGATATTTAGCTTTACAAATTTATACTGGGCGCCATTTTAAAAGGACTCCTGAAAAAAACAGAAAATTTTCAGGAATAAGTAAAGCACCAAGACCAAGATTCAATTATTTCATCTTAAATAGATTCTGAGATATAATTTTTTTGTAAAAATTACTTATAGAAAAATAGAGGTAAACTGAGTGGAATAGACCATATGTTCTAAAAACATTTTTTTGTTTGTTTTGATCTGTTGAATGACCGCCTGAAGTTTGGCTGCCCACATATGGGACTTACTTAAATTATGGCATTTACTGGTCTAAAAAAGCTTGATAAGTTAATTTTGTTCACTTAACTAATTTAATAATGTTCATAAAAACAAGAAATTAAGCAAGTTTGAAAAATATTTGTATATTTTTGCTTTTCCTCTTATTTCCTAAACTCTAAGAGTTTTTGGCCTTTATATAGAAAATTACAATACAATTGTATCAATAGCCAAAAACATCGTTGATTACTGTTGACATCTCTCAATTGTTGTAAACACACATAATCAATGGTTAAATCTCTATATTAGCACAAAATGGCAGTAATATAGTGTATTCAGTGACAAATACAGTTATTTCCAGCTCTTAGTTTCGCTGGTGCATGTCAGATAACTGAGCACGCATACAGACCCCTGCAGGACACGAAGCGAGATCTGATCATCTGCATGCCCCCTGCAGGACACGAAGCGATTCCATCTGATTAACAGAGTGGAAACCAACTGAAGATTGTATAGTGCACAATATAATAGTAGTAACTTTAGGCGAAATCACAATCAGGCGACAGTATTCTCAGCCCACTTCAGGTTCTTGCTATTTATGAATTTATACGAAAATTTAAACGTAAACTGTTAAAAACTGCCTGACTTTAATCTACGTTTAAAGTTAAAAATTAATGTAATTTTTATCAGCCATATTTTTCTCCTTTTTTAAAAAATTTGTAAATATTGATTAATACTTCAGAATCTTTCTTGGTGATCTGTAAAGTAGTATAAAGGTAAGACTGTAGGTAAGAATGTAGGCCCATGCATTCATCGACAATATTAGTATTAGAGAGTGTTTATCAAAGTGTACTCTGCTTGGAGTTTCTCTGTAACGCATTTATCTCTATTTTTCAAACTAATATTTCGCGTTCGGATTTCACGTCTCCTTCCAAACTGCATCGTTAAAAGGTTGTTCCTGACGTCGTTTTATTTGAATAATTACTCTAGAGGGCAGAGTTGAGGGTTATTTCTACACTCGTTACTCGTTAAATATACGTTATTTCTACACTCGTTACTCGTTAAATATACGTTATTTCTACACTCGTTACTCGTTAAATATACGTTATTTCTACACTCGTTACTCGTTAAATATACGTTATTTCTACACTCGTTACTCGTTAAATATACGTTATTTCTACACTCGTTACTCGTTAAATATACGTTATTATTTTACGAGTAAACGTCATTTCAAAACAATACTATAAGCTACATATTTAAAATAAACAGATACTTATCACATAAAATATAAAAACCTTTTTCATTGGCCAGCGATTTTATAGCGTAATTAAAATATGAAATTTAAATTTAGTATGTCTGTTTTGGATCGAATTTATCACAGCAGAATCTATGTTACATGTGCATCTATTGGTAGAAATTTTTACATTCTTATAAAAGACGAATTTGGGAGAAAAATACCTTAAATTGATGCCTCCATCATAGCGTAGATTCAGAATGAGGTTTTTACCGTTTAAAACTTAGATTAATGCACAGTGTTTTGTCCCTGGTAAATGCAGTTTCTAAATTTAAGTATAAAACCAAATAAGGCTACAAGGTGAAGGTTATTATTCTTACACACTTGCCATGTTTTGACATCTTACGATGATAATATCAGAAGCAGGAAAAAATCACTTTAGAAATATTTTTCATAGTAAGTACATGGACACTTTTGCAGTTGCGGTAAAAATGGTTCTTAAAATTACAAATTAACATATTTGATTATTCCTGGTTGATTAAGCTCAAGATCATCTGTAATTTTCAAGACTGTAGCTATACTTGGGCCGGACAGTAAGCGACGTGCTTGTTCCACCTCTGAGCTGCTTCACTTCACGAGCGTGACTAAATCCTGCCTTCAATGTTCAACTACGGAACAGTGTTTAGTTGTAAATAATAACTTTAATTAACAACTATTACATTAATCGTGTTATAGTTGTTATTAATTGTTATTTGAATACTAACAAATGATATTATTTAATCGTTCTAAGCTTGACTCGTTAGTATTAATCAAACTAACCAGTGGTCACTGCTGCTAATGACATAGTGGGTGGGGCTTGGTACTGTGCTGTCAACCCGCGGCTTACCTCTTCCTAGTTGCCATTAAATAATATTGTTATTAAATGGAATAACACATTGGTGATAGAGAAGTTCCTCTCTTTCTCTCATCATTCAGTGCATCTCTCTCGCAGGCTATTAGTCAGCCACATCACCGATTTTTATATCGTCAACAAAGGTCCATATAGTGTATGTATTTTCAATTACAATCGAACTTTTGGATATTTGACTGCTGTCCCGGATTTTTTTCCATTTTGAAAATCGGCAAAAATTTTGTGAAGATTCAAAATCGATCAAAATATTCACAATTTCAAACACGTATTGAAAATTTTGAAAATAGTATAGTATGTAGAAATATTACTAGGCTAGTAGCACTGCTGTAGGTCGGCCTACAAGAACGAATAACCTTTCTGTAGGCTACCTTAGTCAGCATATTTTTAGGGTTGAAAGTATAACAGATTTGTATTAAAATGTAAAGATGAAAGAACACGATCAACTTAAATTTAATTGGATTAAAATCTCATAATTTTTTCGTTATTTCATTAAAAAGATTAAAATAAATTTAACAGGTTAAAAAGATTCAATTCGTCAGTCATGGAAAATTTATAAACTACAAATGAATTAGTATCCATAACAAACTCATAATTAAATAAACCCCTAAGCCACTGATAATTTATATATTTTGTCATATAGGGTAGTTTCTAAGGTTTGAAATATTACAGAATAAGATAAGACATTTTTCTATCTATGTTATTAATTATAATTTACGACAAATGTAATCTGTACAAATAGAAAATAACAAATATTTAAATGTAAACATATATTTTTTTTGAATTTTATTACAAGGGTTAGATATCAACGCATAAAATGTGTTTAGTTACAGTTAAGTTCTCCCATTTTATAAACGCACAGATATAAAATGTACATGTTTAGTGTCAGACCTCAATAACTAGCAAAGTTACTGGCAAAAATATTCCTATTACATGTGCTATTTATTTGTAAATAATAACAAATACATAACAAAGGGTAAACTTGGATTAGAATTATTCATATAACAATATCTAAAATGTATAAATTTATACTTTTTTAAAAATGTTTTATTTTTTTTCCAAAAAAAGGATGGAACCCCCTCCTCGATTGAGAACCTTTTGACCAGAGGGAAAGCAAGAATTTTTCTTAAATAAAATTAAAATAAATGTTTTATCTAGAAGAGTACAGATTGAAACATTAGTCTACTAGTGAAATTGATGTTCAGTTATATAAATACGAATCTAATGTATTACGTACATGACGCGTGACTACAACCAGGCAGATGTTATTTATTGTGAGGATTCATTTTAATTTACATTTCATTTATGTAATATAAATTGTATGGTTTTTATTTACAACAAATCATAATACTTAATTCAATAAACTCCTAATAAAAGAACTATTATTAAAATTTATTTTCTTTAGATAATACTTACTACAATAGTTTATTCAACGTATAACAGTGAAGTAAAATAATATTTTACAATTTCTAAATAAACCACAATTAAATGATCTAACAATTATTTATTATATTAGTCTTATGAGATCTGAACTTAATAAAACCAAAATCACGTCATAAGTGTAGATTTACAACACATTTACCCCAAGAGGCCAATGACTTTTTGAACTTGGGTCAAAGCAGTATTCCACACGCAAATATCGTTGGCTATCGTTCCACTTTACTTTATGATACTTCCACCTCATTGGTCGGTGGAAACTCTTTATTTAACATTTCTGCATGCTTTAGACCTTGGCCACTGGCTCACTCAAAGTCCTTGATCTGCACATTTCAATATGATTTTGATAATATTTCAAATAAATCCATGATACAATGTGTAATCCGATGTAGCCTTCTGTTTTCAGATATATTTTTCACAATGTGTTCTCACATTAAAGAAGATTAGCTTTCTGAATTAATATTATAAAACAATTTTATAAACTAACTAGAAAATATCTTTAACAATTACAAAAACACCACTGTCCGTTAAAATTAACGGACGTAAATATATTCATATAAATATATGAAGTAGCCGGAAAACTCAACATTAGATCCCCACAGCTGTTATTTTGATACAAAAAATACGCACAAAATGGGAATTCCTTTATTCGTATTGAATAAACATTTAAAAAGAGTATTACATATCTCATGTTAATTATGAAGCCTTTAACGTAAGTTGAGACAAGCAGCAGAGTGGTGCAAATTTATTCTCCTCTCCTCAGCTTGTTCATTTTACAAGTTATTTTAATGTGAATCTCTTTAAATAACACCCATACACGTGCTGTGGTGAACCCACCCGCCCACCTGTACACGTACTGTGGCGTGTTGGCTTGACTCTATAAGACTACTTCTAAGATGGAAACGACTATAATAGGCAAAGTTTAATTTCCTACTCAAAATAATTAAATTTCTTAGTATTCAATTTCTTATAGTTTTTCCATTTACTAAATTCACAATACAAAAAGGATCAATAGAACCACTAATTTCACATCTGTCAGTTACAATTCTATCAGGAACGTAATACAAGACGCCTTTTTTTAAATTAAACAACTTTTTTTCTTGTTCTTTAGACGAAAAACATTGATTGTAATTGTTCTTTTTTATTTCAAATTAAATGTCACTTGCTAGTTCCCATTGGTCTGCAGGCGTGATCGACTCTCAGCTTAACGACTCTCAGCTCAGTCGAAGTCTTGCCCTCTGCAGTTCGAAGCCTGCAGTTTTTTGTTAAAGAAATTCTTGCACAATTAATAACTCTATACAAATCAGTAAAACTGCCTCCTGTACATTGTTATGATTCATGCATATTTAGTCGTTTCTTATTTACAAGCTCTTATATGTTACAATTTATTTATTTAACTTTGTATAATAATTATGTAAAGTCATTATGAAGTTCTTGGCATCTTGGGTTTTTGAAATTCCACCGCAGATTTGTGCTTTTCCATCTCCCTAGCTACTATGTTATTCTATAAGACAGTAACGCCAGATTTGTCAATCAACATAAGTTTTGAAACGCTTCACAGTGGTTTCAAGCAAAATACTCAAAAAACAAGTTTCTTCATTTTTCCTTCCAAATAATCCTCACTTTAGTCTGATTGATAGATAGATTCATGATAAATGGACATTGTCTCGATATCAAACCTCCAACTAGGCGCCTTTGCTATCTTTCTGGACGCTGACGTTAGCTGGGAATCCCCCATAAATCATGAGTGTAAGCGTTTGAGACAAATATGTCATGCCCTCTATCGCCTCTCATCCATCTTTAGTCAAAATTCATTGCTTCATGCTAGAATATTTATAATTCAGTAATGCTCCATTCGTTCCTTAGCTGTTAAATCACAACTATCCCGCCATTAGTTGCAATAAGTTAGCAATTGTAGGCCATTATAGTGCAGCATTAATGAAATGACTATACCATATTTAATACACTTTCACAAAACATTCGAGACGAAAGCAGGCCATGTGTTTAAAAAATGTTGAAAGAATATTTCATTAACAAAATTTTGTATATAAATATTTTGATTGGTAAAATGTATACATTAATAAAGTTTGCAAATGAAGAAATTCATTAATTTTTTTCAGACACCGATCGTCAAGATACGAGCAGATATGGATTTCGAATGAGTGCGATGAGTGTAGACGAGCGAATGTTGTCATTGTTACAAACTAAGACAGACTATGCCTTAGAAAGTGTCATTAATTAATAGCCCAATGTCAAATGAACAACCGAAAATAATTTTCGGTTGTTCTCGGTTGTTCATTTGACATTGGGCTATTAATTAATGACACTTTCTAAGGCATAGTCTGTCTTAGTTTGTCATCGGATGTCTATCAGCTGATGCCTTTCAAAATTAATTAGAACTGATTAAACTCAAACTGAGAAATGTTAACTTATGAAGCTAGGCTAGCTTATGAAATCAACGCTACCGACTTATTTTACTCGTATTTACATTATACTCGTAATAAATGAAATAAATGAATTATTTATGTGCATTTAGAATTAAATCTTCAATTTCCATTAAAAAAATCATAAAACTATTTAATACACATTTAATACACTTTCAGGAAGACAAAATGTATAGATTTTTAATACGCTATCAATATAAAAATAAATTGAATATTATCTACTGATTAAATAAACTATTCATGCATTTAGTTTTCAATATATTTTGTGAATTTATGCAATGTATTACAATCTTCAAATATTCCAAAGCTGTAACTATTATTTTTATTACATGTTGTTCCTTAACTATATAAATAATCCATAAACTGCTAAATATGTTTGGAGACACAAATATACTTCATCCCCTAAAATGTATAACACTATTTGCAACAGGCAGCCGTTCATAGTTGTCCTGAACCTATTAACTGTTTCCAGTCATTACTGGAATACTGCATCATTACAATAATTATTATTACTATGCAATATTATAAGAAATACTGATTATCTCATGCAAAAATGTTTCTCCAAGTTTAATCAAATGAATGTTTCAATACCTTTTCAGTATTTAAATGACTGATAAGAATTATAAATTAAATTCCATTTGCCAAGAGTTGAATTACATATTGTGTTATCTGTGCCGCGGCGTCTCCAGGCCTGGCTGGACGGAGGCCAGAGTGTATCTGTGCCGCGGCGTCTCCAGGCCTAGCTGGACGGAGGCCAGAGTGTATCTGAGCCTTCGACCACAAACAACAATCGTGTATCTTTAAAAAAAACACTCTCCAATTGGCCAGAATAACTTGCGAAAGAGATTAAACAGAGATTGATGACCTTAAATAACATTAGTTTATGGCCCATTTTAAAAATGTCATGTATTGTTATACAAATTTGACGTCCTACGTGTAAGACTAGCGGGCCCCCAATGTGACCATGTGAAGTACAGTCAACGGTACACACTGTTAGCTCCCCCAGTTCTTAGACCGTACACTGAGTGTAGGGAATGACGAGGTTGGCAAGCAAAGGTGTATTATGTATATATTATAGAGCCAGTATAAACTCCATTTTAAAAGTAGAAATGACTACTTATTTACTCAAAGCTCGTAACTCTCGATTCATTACATGAATAAATTATTGCAATAGAAGAAAGTTAATAGCGTTCACAGGAATTTCAGTGGAAATACTTAGCATGAAAGCAGAACAAATTGTTTTCTATGTGGTGTTATTTAAATATATAACTTTGAGCATATTGTTTTTCTTAGCTTAAATTTTTATTGTTTATTTATTTACAAATACATATATAGCATTTATAAATAGCCCCGTCATAATATTTATAAATAAACAATCAAAAATAATAAATAATATAACAATAAATACATTTATCTTTTACTGGAGAATTTATTAAATTACTCTAGTGCTATGGATAGAATTTGTTTTAATTTTCTAGGAATTTATATTATAAAACATTTAATATTTTGTTGAAAGAGTTTATTAAGAACGTTACAAATATACAACAGGTATTAGATTATATTAATAGTTACAAAATAATTAGATAAAATAACAATTTGTTAAAAATGTACAATTATTTTCAGTAAATCGCCTTTATAGCGTGAGACAATATAACCCAGGTCTCCCCAAGGGTGGACTCTGGAAAGATAACTTGGTTACTGAAGCCCTAGGGTGACCATGTAGACGCCAGTGTCCACCACCCTTGCTGTTGGACTGTCCATTTCATCATTTTATTAATAGTTTCACGTGCTATTTTTTATCCTAAAGGTATAAACCAGTTTTTAAGAAATATAAATAAAATACATACAATATAGCAACTAGACGGTATAGAAAAAATAAAATAATATATTTGTAAAAGTTCAGACAATGACAGCACCGTCCTCATTGAAGGAGTAAATTTTACTTCTAGTTCCTAACCTGAGGATGTACCATCAACAGTTGTGTACTGTGTATATTGGCGGATGCCGTTGGAAGGATAAGTAAATAAACAATCAAACATTCAGTGATTATAATAATGTTTTTAATTTTCAAACAATAAAACAATTTCACATATTATTGTTTTAAAATATATCCAAACAATAAACCACATAATATTTCTCCTTTACTATCTGAGACAATTAGGTAAATTTTTAACGTTAAATAAAAACAATAACAATTAGCACAGCTTCATTGGTGGCACTACATTTAATATATACAAATTGTTCAATTCACAAAAAAAGTTTAAATAAAAATTAAATATAATCATAATATTTTCTTTAATTATGTAGATTGAAAAATAGAGAACATTTGAAATGACAATCTTTCTATGTCACTTATATTACTTTTTATTTAAATTTATAAAAACATTCCGTACAAAATGTTAACATAGTGTACAATAAAAAAACAAAATCATGAACTAAAGTAATATGGATCTGTTATTTACAATCCATATCTTTATCTATACAGGTTGTTTGTGAACTGTCTTTAAATAAACTGTAGGTATGTTCCTTGGGTCAAGACAAACAAAAAACACCATACAACAAGACAAACAAAAACACCATTTGTCTAAAATGTCTAAATTTATGTTCGTCGGTCTCTACGTGTTTTTTACAAATGTTTTTATAACTCAAGATCTATTTGAGTTAGAAACTTCAAATTTGAGCTTCGTATGTGTCGTTGTAGGTAAAATGAATCTCTAAACTTTCTTTGCTGTAACTAAAGCCGTTTCAAGATTGCGACCATTTAAAATTTGTAATGTCAAATTTCATGAAAACAGTTATGAATACAACAAATGTTGTCGAAAGGTAAAAAATTTAGAATTTAAAGGCCATTACAACGATACCTTGTTTGATAAAATCGAGTGATAAATAGCTGAGTAATCAAGTAATTATGGTACAAAACAGCATACCAAATTTGTTGAATTATTTTGTGAACCCCTCTGGTCTGAGGAAGGTGAGCGTGGTTCACCGACATCGATCCTCATAATATTTGTGCATTTTGTGCTTGTGTTGTAATATATTTGTGCATTTTGTGCTTGTGTTGTAATATATTTGTGCATTTTGTGCTTGTATTGTTAATATATTTGTGCATTTTGTGCTTATAATGTAGTAAATTTATATTGTGTGACATTCACTTGTACTGAACATGATAATGCGACGCTAGGAGAATTGGTGAGACAATATTCAACTAATTAAAAATTCTCTAAATTTAATTTCATAGTAAATATACATACATATTTATTTATATTTGTATATTTTATATAAAATGAATGTGTGATATTAAGTTACTGTATTAAATATATAATTTATTCATATGAACAAAATAAACAAAAACAATTGATAAAATGACACATATTTGGTTTCCTCAAAAAAAAAAAAAAAAAAACTGTTTATTTTAAAAGTATATATGAAGTAATGTGATAGTCTTTTATAGGAAGAATCATATTTCCAAAGCCAAATTCGATTAAAGTCAAACATTTTCACAGATATTTACAAAAAATGTTGGGATTGTTCCTTTATTGCCAATTATATATTTCGACTAATTACTTTGATATCTTTCGAGTTGTCAAAGTATGATTGGTGTTGACTGCTTTCAAAATATTATGGTAGGGTCTATTATTATTCCTGTTTTTGTATATTCATTGACATCTATTGTATCAAATCGTCTTTTACCACTTTTTTTGGCCATGCCATAAACTTATACGTAAAATGTTGTGGTGACCAACGTGTTTTAAATACTCTTCGAATATATTTTTATTCCGTAACAATATGTTTTAATTATACTATACCAAATCAGTCATGTTACTACAGCTTTTAAGCAGTATACTTTCAAATCTAAACTACACGCTGAAGATAAAGATGATAAGAAGTATTTGGTTTATAATTGTATATAACATAAGACACTTTTCTTATTTTATTGAAAAAGCAAGTATTTAATATAATAATACGTTTTAAAAAATAAATGTTACAATGGTCCAAAAGATATGTCTGAATTAAACAAATCCAAAACAAACTAAGTGCAAGAAGCCATTTCTGAAGATACGCCTTTGTAGTAAGAGTCAGTAGTCCAAAGGTACCTTACGAGGATAAAGCTCACAAACTGTTGAATACTGGAGTATATTATTCATGCAACAACTTCCATTTCCATTCGGCTCTTACTGTATTTATCGGTCTTATGTCGAGTCTCCTTCAAACTAATATTAAATATTTATTATTTATGTGATACTAAGTGACTACAAATTATGGAACTATTTCATCAAATTATTTAATCGTTTACTGCACTACTATCATACTTTTGTTGATTTTGTAAAATTTATTTACTGTCTTTTTGTTGAGATTAAAACTTAAAACGATTCTAAATTCTAAAATGTGGAGTCACATCTCAATATCAGCCCTTGTTACCGTTATTTTTATTTATTAATTTCCTGTTGCTCTTTCTATTTTGCTGTTACCGTTAAATGTTTGTTTAACTGCATCATTTATGCTATTATTAAATCATTATTATGTAAATTTACATTATTCTACATTGTTTTTGAAAGGAAATTATACATTTAAAATCAGTTTGTTATAATGCCATTTTGTGGTTGGTATATGCTACAAAATGGTTTTTAATAAATAATTTTGATTTCAGTCTTTCAAGGAAACTCGTTATTATATGATTCTTTGCTTTGATCATAATAAATGTTAGGTATCGATATCTTTATTTACTAACGATTGTAGAAAACCACAATAGTTTAACAATCTAGGGCCAATAAATAAACATAGTTTGATACACAGAGTGTATGTACTGTCTGAATACAAACTCACGACTACACAGACTGTGACTTGAGAGTTTAGTAGTTGGAACAGTGAGTGAATGAATTGTATTTCCCATAATACATTTCACAAATAATTTAATCACTAAATGAGACATACAATTTCAGATGAATTGAATAGAAAGAAAATGTATTTTAACTAAACGAGTCATAGTTGAAAATTAATATTCCAGCTCGTTATCGGGATCTCGGACAGTGGTATATGGCAGTGGCATAGCCTGAGAAAATGTCGACCAAGAAGCCAAATTTCGTGGCTGTACAACTCAATGGTAATGACAGTGATCAGCTGTTACCCCTTCCCTCACTTTCACCTTTTCATAAACGTGACAAAATATCCCCCTCATATTAATTTATATTATTTCCCTAATAAAGCTTATTGAAACAAATGTTATCTAACTCTTCAAAAAACGGTGCGTACTAACAAATAGCAAAACACAATAATAATCGAAGCCGTGCTTAAACTAAAAAAATAAACCGAACAACAGAGTCCAAAGCATTTCCCTACATTTGTGCGCTTAATGTTGTTCATGCTGTATTTAATAAATGAAATGTTAATAAATGAAATGTTCAAAACATAACTGAAATGTTTTGATGCAATCACGTACAAACGTAATTACTTACATTGAGCACTGTTTTATTTGATTTCATTAAAAGAGTAGTTCAGTTAAAGGAAACGTTGTCTAAATCAATCGCTAAGATCGCAATATTGCGTGGATAAACTAGTGGCTCGGTCTCTGCCTGGTTATCGCATTTACATCTCAGACAACTGCAGTAACGTGCTGGAGTGACCAATATACACAAGCCTTAGGCTCGCAATATTGCGTGGACAAACTCGTGGCTCGGTCTACCTGGCGATCGGAATCTCAGACAACTGCAGTGGCGTGCTGGAGATTTGCTTCCAATATTGCGTAGATGAATTTGGGGCTCGGTTTACTTTGCAATCGGTAACTCAGACAGCTGCAGTGACGTGTTGGAGGAATCAATATACAAACGCTTTAGGTTCGCAATATTGAGTCGATGAACATGTGGCTCGGTCTGCCTGGCTATCAGAATCTCAGACTCAGTGGTGTATTGGAGAGTCTAATATATACAAGCCTTAGGCTCGTAATATTGAGTGAATTAACTAGTGGCTTGACCTGCCTGACTTTTGGAATCTAGACAGATGCAGTGGCGTGTTAGAGGCACTAATAAGCCTAAAGCATAAGCCTTAGGCTTGCAATATTGTGTGGATGAATGCGTGGCTGGGTCTACTTAGCTATCAGAATCTCAGAAAACTGCAGTGGTGTGCTGGAGGGATCAATACACATTATTAGCCTTCGGCTCGCAATATTGCGTGGATAAACTCGTGGCTTGGTCTACATGGCTTTTGGAATCTCAAGACAGCTGCAGTGGCGTGCTGGTGGGACCTATTTACACAAGCCATAGGCTCATAATATTGCGTGGATAAACGTGTGGCTGGGTTTACCTAGCTATCGGAATTTTATAAAACTGCAGGGGCGTGCTTGAGGGACCAATATTCACTAGCCTTAGGTTCGCAATATTGCGTGGATAAACTCGTGGCTCGGTCTACATGGCTTTCGGAATATTAGACAGCTGCAGTGGCGTGCTGGAGGGACCTATTTACACAAGACTTAGGCTCGCAATATTACGTGAATATGGCTCGGTCTACTTGGCTATCGGAATCTTAGACAGCTGCAGTGGCGTGCTGGAGGGACCTATTTACACAAGACTTAGGCTCGTAATATTACGTGAATATGGCTCGGTCTACTTGGCTATCGGAATCTTAGACAGCTGCAGTGGCGTGCTGGAGGGACCAATATTCACAGGTCGTGGTCGTTTCTGATGAATCAGCTGTTACTTAGTAGGGGAAGAGGTTGTTATTGGAGGAAGGGGGACTCATAGACCTCAATCTTTTTTTTCTTCGTACATTAAACCATTCTACTAGTACCCTATTAATGGTCATTTTTTTAAATTAAATTGTAATATTAGGTATATTTTGATAAGATAATAAATCACATTCTTATTTTAATCTTATTGTTTTAACTTCTCTCACCAGTTCACATGAGCGTGGAAGCCTGTGTCTCAACTATATCATCGATTGAAGTATCGATAGTTAGCTCAGTTGCGGATTCGAACCTTGGAAATTGCTCTTTGCAATTCAAACCCTTAGCCACTGAACCATCACCCGGAATTAGTTTGTTATAGATAAGTTTTTGGTAGAATATTAAATTACCTGTTTCAGTACTTAAACTGTTATAACCCTTGATATAGAATTGATAATTTTATATCAAAATGTATGAATAATTGCAAAATCATTGTATGATTGTAATTGTAATAGTAAACTTTAACTTTTTTAGCAAGAGTTACGAGTAGTTGTGGAAATATTCTATCCACGAATATTTCCACATTCGTGAATATGCTTTGCTTGTGCTTATGGTGTTATTTTAGTTTAGAATACTTATTTTTTTGTTTCTGAGTTATATCAAATCAAATCAAAATATTTATTGTTGATTAACAATGTAACATTGCATGACAACAGTAAAAAATAATATAGTGTTTCAATAATTACAAACAGTCATATAATCTACAATTTTTCCTTATCAGCTAGGAAGGCACTTATAGAGTAATACTCCTAAGTTAACAGAAAGTCCTTTAACATTTTTCTAAACATTTTTAGTGAGGACTGAGCCCTAAGACGTTATGGAAGGTTATTAAATATTTTTACCACATATGCAGAAATTTGTTTTTCAAAAAATGTAGTACGGTGTTTTGGAGTTGGTATTTTGTTGACATTTCTCAATGTATAAATAGTAAATAACAATCATGGTAGCATTATGAATGTGAAAGCAGAGATAAAATAATATTTTATTACCAAAACACACAACACCTTCGAAATTAAGACTTCCGGTATTGTTTTAGTTATAACTTCACGAACTGCATCAAAAACAGTATTGAAAAATCATTTACACCAAGTTAATTGACCATCCCTTGATTTTACACTGACCTTGGACTAATGTCACAATTTTCTCTTAAAATCAGTTGTTATGAATGATAAATTGCAACAAAATGGAGGATTTAAACAAGAACTAATATATATATATATATATATACACACACACAAAATAATAATCATATCGTTTATTATATAATATAAAATTAATAATGAACATAATAGTAAAAAATGAAATATATTTTTACGGATAAGACTTAACTCGTATGCAATATATATTTTACCTTATATGGCATCTTACTTATCTTAACTTACTAACCAAAACATAACAAGTAAGTATAAGAAAGTTGTCAACTCAAACTGTCTACAAAATATGACAAACTAATCCATCAAAGGTGTAGTCTCGCCTGACGGCCACCAATGTAGCGTCTAAAGCCACCAATTATTTATTCATTAATCTAAAAGTGCTGACGGCAAAACGTGTTATTGCAAAATAAAAAAAATAAAAAAATAACACGCTATTTTGTAGACTTGTTGGGATAAGTGATGCAGCTTATTTATTTATTAATATACGTGTATTTACTACAGAGTCAGAAATTAGAGGAAATTAATTAAGAATAAATTACTTAAAATATTTGTACGTTTTACGTAATTAATTTGTAATATTGTACGTAACTAATTACTTCGTTAATTGTTGCTATTTTATGGTTAAATATCACCCAAAAATGAACAATATTCTTGGATGTGTGGCTTGGCTTATGAAGCTTTCACATATATTACAATAATATGTTTATATTTTACCCTATTTTTCCCTTCCGTTTTTTAAATCGTTTGATTAATTAATTTTTTTAATTTATTTTGTTGTTGTTATAATTATACACTTTATTTTATGATTAATTACAAGTATTGCTTCATTAAATATGTTCTTCTCTTAAAGGTGTGTTGCCGGTTTAATATTACGTTAAGATGCGAATGCTATTTTCATATATACTGTTGAAAACGGCATGCACATAATATATTTATGCTCAGTTTTATTCTGATTTAATCATGGATATAAGGTGAAAAATGCACACAAAGACGTCCAGAAGATGGCTAAAGTTAGAGTGGAAAGTTTTCTTGAGTAAAAGGCCCTCTACCCACTTGGGGTTTTCCGCCTACATAAATGACCCATTAATCACTGAGAAATACGATTGTGAAAGCAAACAATGTAATGGAAGTAACATGTATCATATACTGATTAATAATATGTTTCAACGAATTTTAACGAGTGAGACATCATAGTTACATTTAAAACGAACATTATTTTTAATAAGTTCTTTTTTATCAGTTTAATAAATGTTATATTTATTATTATAGTTTTGTACCATGAAGTATTAAATCAAATTTCATCCTAATTACATTTGAAACTAGGAAAATATATTTTTAACATTTTTGTTAAATACTTTTCTTTTTCCCTATATAAAGTAAATAACGATATAATTATGTATTACTATCTATTTATTACTATTTAAATGGAGAGAAAAACAGTTAATTTCATCACCACTAAGTTTTAAAACGTACAAAATAACTGTCAGATCTTCATAAAATAGTAATAGAAACGTATTATTGGAAGATATGCATCACCTTAATTTTTTTAATTTATTACAAAACTAAACGGTTTGATTTTAACTACATTAAGTTTAGGTGATAAAAATGGTTAAACTGTAAATTATACAGCACTCCTATCTTGTAATGCAAAAATTGGAACAATAGTTTTCGAGAATTTAAAGCTTTAACTTTGTTTCAAAACACATATAAGGATTGGATATGTAGCTTTTTTGTAGGTTTACTGCTACATGGACAGTCAACGCATATAGCCAGTAAAACTTATTTTACAACTATGCTTTTACAATAAATTTGATATTGATGGGATTTTTATAGTTTGAAAAGGCCTTGTAGAAAACACTCGAATTCCTTTTTGTTTTTATCACACAATGAGAAATTCTTGTACATGTTTCTACGTTAAGTGGGATTTAGTGCATTCGGCAAATTGTTTAGAAGGGTTAAAATGCCATTGTTTAATATATGAGGTATTTTATTTTTGAAATGTGTTGCAGCTTGGGCACTAGAGCTCCAAGAACGAACTTCTAATTAAAAAAACCATGCTCTGTAATTTAATTTTTACTAAATTTGTTTACATTTTTAACTAAGCGTTACTATTAGACACGGAAGGTCATTAAAATTTTCTTGGGAAACAAAACAAAAGGAAAAACACTTCTTAAAAAAGATATTTGTAAGGATTAAATATTGCCTTATTTGTAAATTATGTTTAATTGTTGTTAATTTAATTAAAACCGTATTATTATTGAAAAACATTTAAGAATAACGATTAAAGACTATTAATAATTATTACTGAGGGAGGTCATGTTATTTAATAAAGCCTAACGAAATAACACAGCCCCCCAAAGTCCTCACCCCTCTAACATTTTAACTAACCAAAATATGACCAAGTAATAATCCATTATTATTTTTGTAATAAATTAAAATTAGTAGTAGTAAATATTTAAAGCTATTCCACGCACAAAATAATCACTCAAACTTAAGTTAAAAAATAATTTAAATATCTAAAAAATATGTTTATAGTTAAACGAAGGAATGGTCAAATAAATAGATATATAATATACTTACACTTAACCCCTGTTTACACTATAATAGGCCTCAAAGTAATGAAACATTTTTAGGGCGATTTTCATATACTTTAAATGATACATAAATTCTTTAGAGTATAAAAATATATTATGTTCTATGACAACCTCCCCCACCCCGTTCCAAATAGTAATTGCAACTTAAGACAAATCAAAATGGTTTTCACTTTCTACATTAAAATATAGATTGGAATTAATTAAATTAAATAACAGTAAAAATAATTAGGCTCATAAACTACTGCAGCTGACACAAAGATAAGCAAATAAATCTCGATGTGTTAATACATAAGTTATACTTTATTTATTTGACAATGGATGTACCATTTTACATCGGAAACGATGTATTGACATATGAAACGATGGGTTGACATACATAGTCTATAGAATTCTAAAGAAAATTGCGTATATATACAAGAAAATAGTAAATAAATAGTCATTAAATTAAACTGTACTGTAGTTAAACGTCTCAAACTTTAAGTATAGTAGTTAGTATACAAAGCATTCGATACATATATAATGGTAATATATTTCGGTAATTCACATTACAACCTCAGACCTAAGGACTCCAAGAATATTTGGAAAATCATAATTCATGATAAAATTTAATGTCATAATATTTTGTACTTTCGAAGTAGGAGATTAGCCAAGGTCTATGCAGACATTCATGATTCAGGGTTCGTGACGAGTACGAGCTTGATGTAGGACAGTCAATACCCCTGTACGTGTATGGGTGGGCGGGAGGGTAAATACCACTGTACATGTATGGGTGGGTGGGTGGGTCAATACCACTGTACGTGAATGGGTGGGCGGGTGGGTCAGTACCACTTTACGTGTATGGGTGGGCGGGTGGGCCAATACCACGGTACGTGTATGGGTGAGCGGGTAGATCAATACGTCTGTTCGTGTATGGGTGGGCGGGTGGGTAAAAACCACTCTACGTGTATGGGTGGGCGGGTGGGTCAATACCTCAGTTCGTGTATGGGCGGGCGGGTGGGTGACGTTAGTCACTACAGTTGGAGATAGCCAATGTCTATGCAGACATTCATGTTTTAGAATGTTCATCAGGGTTACTGATGAAAACTGCCAATGAAACCACGACCTTGATGTAGGACAGTTAGTCACTACAGTTGCAGCTACCCAATGTCTATGCAGACATTCATGTTTTAGAATGTTCATCAGGGTTACTGATGAAAACTGCCTATGAAACCACGAGCTTGATGTAGGACAGTTAGTCACTACAGTTGCAGCTACCCAAGGTCTATGCAGACATTCATGTTTTAGAATGTTCATCAGGGTTACTGATGAAAACTGCCAATGAAACCACGACCTTGATGTAGGACAGTTAGTCACTACAGTTGCAGCTACCCAATGTCTATGCAGACATTCATGTTTTAGAATGTTCATCAGGGTTACTGATGAAAACTGCCTATGAAACCACGAGCTTGATGTAGGACAGTTAGTCACTACAGTTGCAGCTACCCAAGGTCTATGCAGACATTTATGTTTTAGAATGTTCATCAGGGTTACTGATGAAAACTGCATATGAAACTACGTGCTTGGTATAAGACAGTTAGTCTCTACAGTTGCAGCTACCCAATGTCTATGCAGACATTCATGTTTTAGAATGTTCAAGTGTCTATGCAGACATTCATGTTTTAGAATGTTCATCAGGGTTACTGATGAAAACTGCCTATGAAACCACGTGCTTGGTGTAAGACAGTTAGTCTCTACAGTTGGAGATAGCCAATATCTATGCAGACATTCATGTTTTAGAATGTTCATCAGGGTTACTGATGAAAACTGCCTATGAAACCACGTGCTTGGTATAGGACAGTTAGTCTCTACAATTGGAGATAGCCAATATCTATGCAGAAATTCATGTTTTAGAATGTTCATCAGGGTTACTGATGAAAACTGCCTATGAAACCACGTGCTTGGTATAGGACAGTTAGTCTCTACAATTGAAGATAGCCAATATCTATGCAGACATTCATGTTTTAGAATATTCAACAGGGTTACTGATGAAAACTGCCAATGAGACCACGTGCTTGGTATAGGACAGTTAGTCTCTACAGTTGCAGCTACCCAATGTCTATGCAGACATTCATGTTTTAGAATATTCAACAGGGTTACTGATGAAAACTGCCTATGAAACCACGTGCTTGGTATAGGACAGTTAGTCTCTACAATTGGAGATAGCCAATATCTCTGCAGACATTCATGTTTTAGAATATTCAACAGGGTAACTGATGAAAACTGCCTATGAAACCACGTGCTTGGTGTAAGACAGTTAGTCTCTACAGTTGCAGCTACCCAATGTCTACGCAGACATTCATGTTTTAGAATATTCAACAGGGTTACTGATGAAAACCGCCTATGAAACCACGTGCTTGGTATAGGACAGTTAGTCTCTACAATTGGAGATAGCCAATATCTATGCAGACATTCATGTTTTAGAGTGTTCATCAGGGTTACTGATGAAAACTGCCTATGAAACCACGTGCTTGGTATAGAACAGTTAGTCTCTACAATTGCAGCTACCCAAGGTCTATGCAGACATTCATGTTTTAGAATGTTCATCAGGGTTACTGATGAAAACTGCCTATGAAACCACGTGCTTGGTATAGGACAGTTAGTCTCTACAATTGGAGATAGCAAATTTCTATGCAGACATTCATGTTTTAGAATGTTCATCAGGGTTACTGATGAAAACTGCCTATGAAACCACGTGCTTGGTATAAGACAGTTAGTCTCTACAGTTGGAGATAGCCAGTATCTATGCAGACATTCATGTTTTAGAATGTTCATCAGGGTTATTGATGAAAACTGCCTATGAAACCACGTGCTTAGTATAGGACAGTTAGTCTCTACAGTTGGAGCTAGGCCAATGTCTATGCAGACGGCATGTAGTTTTACACTGCGGACTCCTAACTACTTTGATTTAACTCATTACTGACTTATTTAATTTCTACTGTATCCCCGTTTATGTATTTAAATTAAGGAATTAGTTTGCATCATTTTAGTTTATTAATCCACAAGAAATAATTTAATTATTTATGAATGGCTAATGAAAACTCAGTGATATATTTACGTTTCTATACATTGTTTATCGGATGTTCCATGAATACCTAAAATTCACTACAGTATAATTAAAGATATATATTTAATTGTTACCTTGCGAGGCCTTGCTACATATATACTCGTGAAGTTGATTGATTCAACCAATTTCGTTTATTATATTCAAGCTATTTTCTCACAAAGTTCAAGTTCACGTACGTTTATATTTATATCACGAAAATAAATAGTAAGTTTTGATATATTATTCAGAAAACTTTGCTATTTATTTTGGTTTTTTTCATATAAACATTTCTTAATAAATAAAATTGTGAGTATTTGAATCCTCAATAATATTAAAAAATATTTTACTATCTGTACAGGCAAAATGTATCAAACGACCAATTTTATTTACCAACACATTGGTTTATAATAATTAAATAAAACATTCTTACGTACATAATGTTATACATAACATTGTTATGTAGAAGAAAATGGCCCATGGCAAGAGCAGACAACAAATAATTTGCAACTAGTAAACTATATATAATACAAGTTTGATACAATATAAGTATCAAACTGATTATAACTATCGATAAAGCAACCCCCCTTCTTTATTCAACTTGTATCGAGTTTCATTTAAGGTATTTTTATCTTCAGCCAATATTTGTATGGATAAATTAAAAAATAAATTAAAATGTGAATTATGAAACTATGCTTAAATTTTAAACAAGAGCAAAGAAATAAGTTCGAAAACAATACAATTTCGAGGACTAAAAAGGTGTTGCAAGACTGAGAAGGTTTGCAACAAACTGAGAGAATACTAATGACAGGGCCTTTAAATATATGTGTCAAAGAAGACATCTTCAATAAAAAACTATTGTAAGCAGTTATCTTCAATACGCACATACAACATATAACAAAGAAGCAAGTAACATTTATAATTCATTAAAAATAAAAATTACAGTTACTTTTTATACTATAAGGTTTTCAACAATATTATAAAACAATTATATCTTGTATACAAAATATTATGAAACAATATTATAAATTAGTAACAATTGGAATGTAATATCTGTAAAACAGTGACAACAAATCTCCATTCACTAGAACTAGCTATTTATTTGAGATTCTCCATGCTTTTTACAGAATATCTCCTAAAAAACGTAAAATTCTAAAAGTGTAATAATTAATACTATAATTGATTTTGAGGGATGAGTAGGTATGCAAGTGTACGTGTGAATGGTGCATATATGTAGGTTGGTTTCCCCTTCCTCTCGTCCATGGCAGAATGCTGCTACCGTTTTAGGTACGGACGATTTAGACGGTATATAAATACAACCACTTGTAATATATAGGACTTTTGTCAGCTACCATTTAATATTTTAAAATGATATAATAGCTGTGTTAAATACTTTAAAAAAAAAACTCTGAAAGTCATTACATTTTAATAAAAATATCAATTGATCTCCAGTCACAAAGCTAAATCCAATCCATCGAGCCATTTAAGACCTGCCTCACTGATTCTGTGTTTGCTAGCTAATCCCTCCGTAAAACAGCGCAGGGTTATGCTGTAAACTATGTGATCTATTGTTTGTATAGACTCCCCGCAATCACATGACTGATCTAGTGACAATCCCCATTCCATTAGTTACATCTGATGTAATAAAGACCACTTGTAATAAAGACAGCACTGAATATTTTACAAACAGTTCCATATATAACAGACATATTTTGTTTGTTCTATATCACGATCTATAACTAATGTTTCAGCTCTGTTAAAACACGATTTGTAAGTTGTTGTTCAAACAGTTTTAAACAAATATTTTTTAAAAGGTCTTAGCCTCAACAAAATCTTGTTAAGACACTGTTTGTAACAAGTGGTGCAATGCTGTAACAGCTATTTGGAGCAAAGTGTTTTAGGCGATATGTTCTTTGGTCGGTCCTCTTAATACTGGTGACGTCCACTCAATGGTTGTCATCGACGCAGACACCACTAGAGACGTCTGGGGTGTCCATGTTGAGTGGTAGTCATTATTATTATTATTATTCATTATTCATCTCTAAGACGCCGATAGTAGAGATAAGGGTGAAAATGAGGCATGAATGAGTGTGATGAGTGTAGATGAACGAGTGTAGTCATTGTTACTATCTGAGTTCGACTTAGCTCAGAAAGGACTATTTATTAATAGTCCAATAGCCAGGGCAACTATGGGACCTACAGCTTTACGTGGAATCCGAACCACGTAGTGTTGGTCTGATTTTCAGCTAACTGACAAGTTTGACACTTAGTTCTCTTCTCTACACATTACCCGAACCTTGACATTTGGACATTTTCGACACGGACACTCCAGATTTCTCTAGTAGTGTCTATATTGATGACAACCATTGAGTGGACGCCATGTCGGTATTAAGAGAACCGAGCATGGAACCTATCGCCTACAATCTCCCAAACACTTTGTCCCCAAGTAGCTGAGTTACAGGACTGCGCCACCAGTGCCGACAGTCAGGGTCCGGATGTTGTGTAGAGAGAAGAATTGATTATCAGACTTGCTAATTAGCTGACAATCAAACCAATGATAAGTGGTAAGGATTCTTTCATAAAGATTTAGGTACTTTAGTTACCCTGTCTATTGGGCTGGATTTCAGGCAAATAAATTGCTCTTTCTAAGGAACAGTCACACCTTAGTTAGTAACAATGACTACATTCGTTCATATAAACTCATTCAGCTCTATTTTCCACATCTCTACGATCAGCTCTTAAAAATGACTAACTATAACTATTACAACAGGTCTATTAAAACAATGTTGTTTGCTTAGGAACGTTGTAACACCAAGGAATTGTTCCATTTCCAGTTCCAATGGACATATGGAGGCTGGACACAACCTTATAATTAAGGCTAATGGATGAGTCTGGTTCATACTTGTAATTCCATTCTCTTTACATGTTTTGTATCAAATAGTTCGTTTTACAGCTACGTTTTCTGACTTTGTTCATCGCACGTTCTATAAAATAACAAAAATGTCGAGTAAACATGATTAAATATAAATACTTATTTAATTTGTATTTTATGTGACCATTCTACATACACTAGTTCAGTTTATTTTTTACCTAATTTTATTAAAACTAGTTTCTCGTAGTTCAATTTCCTTTATATTTATACAACGAAACAATGTAAGTTTTGATAAATAATTTAAAAAATCTTTTTATGTATCTGCAGTTTTTTATATCAACATTCTTAAAAAATAACATTGTAAGTATTTTTTAAATCCTAAATAATATAAAAAATACATGTCATTATCTACACAGGTAACATTTATCAAAATGCCAATAGTATTTACTAACTATTCACATCGGTATCGGATCGTAAGTTTTACAATGTTAATGTTTCGCTGAGCGCTGGACATGTACAGTTTGTTTGGCTAACAGGTATCCGCTGTTCTTGTCATATATTGCAGAACCTGTATCCATACATGAACATATTTTCCATAGCTAAATAAAATAGATACCCCATTCATTGTGTAAATTTATCAACGTCCTGAAATACACTTATTATTTTATGTTTATTTTATCTTATTTATGAGTAATATAACACATTCGTGCTCAAGCTTGAAGTTAAAGGAACAAAGTGAAAATACGAGATAATTTAACAGATTTATTTCAGTTACAAAGTTAGAGGTACGTACACTGTGCGCCTATTCCAGAATTAACCTTGTTTCCCAAAATAACCAAACCTAACATAACCTAAGCATTTTTAAATACTCACAATTCTATTTGTTAAGAAATTTCGATAAGTAAACAAAAGAGAATACAAGACAAGATTTTATGAATTTGCTAGTTTCCCAACCCAATCAAAAGGTTAATTTTGGGAAAAATTACACTATTGAAAAAGTACATCCAATTAGGTTTTCCTATACATTTTAGAAAATAATAAACAAGTTTTTTTGGACCAGATTTATAAGGTAAAGAGATATCGAAATTCGTTTCACAAAATGTAGATGAACTTTTGTAGATGAATTGTTAAATTTCCTCATGTTTTTAAATGCCAATGAGAAATTAAGTTGTAACTAGAATCTACAGTTTCCGGTGACAACCGCGTCAAGGTACTATCAACACTGAGGATGCCACATCACAGTATGGGCGAAACGTCTGGTCATCTTGTAAATATTGTAGATAGTACCTTGACGCGGTTGTCACCGGAAACTGTAGATTCTAGTTATGACACCGGCCGCTTAAGCCTAAGTTCTAAGAGAAATTAAGTTGCTTCATCTCAACAGATTTTTTTAAAATAGGCTCATTCTGGTGGATCATAGGCTGTAATTGGCCACGTTTTTCTTTCAAAGTTCATGAGAAATGAACAATATCATGTCATGAGTTTGAAGCTACAAAAGATCAAAGGTGGAATTACAATTTTTGCAGTCATGGTTGACCATAAACACGTACGCTTTAGTAAGACAAGTGTATATCAAGTCAGTTACTTTATAATTCATTTATAATTATGATATTTATAGTATACTGTTTTTCAACAACTTTCCAAATTCAAGATTTAACGGTCCAAATCCCATGTGCTGGCCGATTTTTCTGCATTACGTTGAAAACTAAGTGTACACTATGAGATAAATCAGGGTTTAATGTTATAGATAAGTCAGGTAACGAGAACATAAAAAGGTAATAAACATTTAAAAAAGGTTTTTGAAATTCAACTTGAATTAGGTTATTTGGACTATTAAATTTAATAGTTCACTTTAACGTTTGTAACAGTAAAAATATAAGTTTTTGCCAACTTATCGATTTCTATAGTTAACAATTTTATAATGTACGTTTTCCTTAACGAGGAAGTGATAAATACACCACAGTCCCAGCATTAAATCCGATTCAAGTATTAATATATTTTACTTCTTTTTCAAAGCTTCGGTATTTTCTATTTTGCTCATTCACTTTAGAGAGCTGTCTGGGATTTTATATTTGAGGTACAACATATAATTAAATTACTATAGAATAACACGACAAAGTTAACCTCATTATAAAAAAAATAAATAAAAACATGAGGCTTTTACAATCGGGAATAAAAATGACTTACACGTAAATATTGGATTAAAGTAAATAATAATTACACAGTAGAAACAATGTTGTAACATTTAGAAACAAATAAAATCCATTTATTGTTCATAATGTCATACTGTTTAGAACATTGTGAAGATTTTTAATAAACACGTTTTTATTTTACTACTTACTATAAGATACACAAGAGAGCAACATTACTTTTTTCACCTTAGAAAATATTGCTTAGTACATTTTGCAGATAAATAGTCGTCTGTTCTATAAAATAAGTTTTTTTTTTAGGAACTATTGAACGAATTTATCGATGGGGAGAGCTTTATATTAGAAGGTAAAAATAATTTACCTACTAATATTATGTTAAAAGCAATAAACTCCAATGGTCCAGAAACAAAATATAGTAAACATATGTTTAACAAACTCTCACTTATAATACAACTCATTATAATACAGCTAGTATCAAACTACACGTATGTATACAAGCAATCGTACTCAAGGATTAAGAGGTGATCCGTTCTTATATTTATGAGATATAAAATAACTATTAATGTTGTAAACATTTCAATAATTGCGTCTTTGTTGTGGTTTCACTCGCTGGTTTCGACTAAATGCCCATGCTATTGCATCAAGGTGGCAGAACGAGTTTCATGTGGAGCGTAATGGAATATAACAGGAGCCATTACAACCCCACCCCATCCCTACATTCCACAGCCAACCCACCACCCACTTCTTGCAGCCATCAACAACAAGCTCTTGTGACCTTCTCACTAAGCATTTTCTTTCATAAGAGTAAACTGGGCGTAATTTGAAAATTTCCATTAAAGATGGTTTTCATTCCATTTCTTATTCAAAGTTGTCAGTGACGTTTGTCATGTAAACATAGGTTAGGAAAATGGTAAAATGTTATATTATAAACAAAGTTTTGTTTCATAAATATAAATTTACTAAACAGCGTTAAAATTTAGAACAATTTATTAAGAAAATACAGCACAAGGTATAAACTAACGAAATGTACTTGAGCGGTCTTAGTGGTAATCGAAGCCGAGTTAGGCTATAATACTCCTAAACGTTATTATAATATAAACATTCATTTTAAATTAATATAATAATAAGTACATTGGAATGGGATAATATTAAAAGTATAAATATAATGCTAATATTTTGTAGACAATACAAATAAACTGTTGTCTTTTAAACATTTATTTTAGCGTTTTCGCAAGCGTGGTTCCGACCTCTTGACGCATAAAATTTCCAGCTCCTACATTTGCATGATTTTATTATTTACTTTATATAATCATGCAAACTTAAGTGAAGCAAGGAAAGATAATGCTTATTAAAGGCTAAATAAAATAATGAATGCATGTTTTAATAAGCAGCGGTGGACTTTGGGGTTTCCGTCTAAGATATTATTTTTCGTTCAGTCAAAGCCATTTATGTGGTAATTTTTAGTTGGTTATACTAAACCTATAAACTGTTGGAATGTTCGTTTCTCAAAGATTGATCACGTCTTTAGATGTAGCGCCTGAACATTGTGCATAGGCAATCTCGGCAGAACTCGCATGTACCTGGATTGCCGACATGCGCCGTTTCATTTTTCCTTGTATAGAATTGGTTTGCCGATTATACAACCGATTGGATAAATCAATTATGATACTTATAATTATCATTTAATAGTGAATAATTGCTATAATAACTATAATACAAATATTAGTAGAAGATTTAAACGAAATAAGAGTAGTAATCAATATAAACGTGTAAAATAACAGTTTGTACCTACACTAAACAGTATACTTCCTACATGAACATTTCTTCAGAAAATATTACACGAACTTGCCTTACTTTTTTCTGTCTCTCAGTCGGTAATGCTTGAGACCGTATTTTTTTGTTAACTTCGCTCAGCATACTCTTTGCGATTAAACCATTTTCTCGATCTTCACATGTTAGTTAAGGCACAACACCTTAACACAGAAGAGTTAATGCTGTTTGAAACTGTCATACTGGTTTTGGTGTAATTCTTTCTATTTTCACAAGGAAGCCGTTGTATTGTCTGTAATAGAATTAATAATGAAATATGTTGAATATATTTAATTAGTTAAGTATTTAATTTCATCAAGAAAATATATTTAATTAATTCTCAAACAGGCCAGGTAGAAAAGTCAATCTGGATGTATAAGGAGAATATTGCAATAATTTCTTAATTTGCATAAAGAATGCTTGAAGCAGTTTTTTTGTTGACTCCCTCTATAAAATAAGTGTCTCGTTTTCGATTATTTGCGTGATGAGGTTTATGCTTTTTGAAACTGTCATACGAGTTTCAAAAAGCTCCCACTCATGAACTTTTTGGTGCGATCTTTAATCTCGCATATGTTGTTATATATAGGATGAATTGCTATATGTATTTATTCAGAAAAAGCAATCATACATTTTGAAACATAAAATACAGTAGCTCCAAAACGTAATACAGTGTCACTCATAGACGTGTCCGTACTCACATATTTAGATAAAATTTATCGAATTACTTGAATAACTAACAAAAGTATAAAAAGGCATACAATATAAGTTAGGATGGGAAAAATTAATTTATTAAAAAGAAAAATTAATAGCCATAAAGATAGACGTTAACAGAGAATTGATACACAGATGACTCCGTGGATAGATGGAGACATGCACAGAAAGTAAACAACCCCCCCCCCCCCCATTCTAATGTAAATTTAAGTTTGTATGAGGCAGTGCATATACTGATTGAAGGGATCGGTTTCAGTAAACCACATTTACCACGTAATTCGCATTTGCAGGGTACATTTTGATAATGACCGTTGTGTGCTCGTCCAGTCAACGTAAACAGTTTGTTCTTGTAACTTACATTTTTAAATCATTCAAAACTACGCCGCCAAGTAAATACAAACAGACTATAACTAATACTTAAAAACGTGTTCACTATTTAATAAGAGAAGCAGTTTCCTGCCAGTATTCCTGAACAAGTGGAATCCTGTCACTAGCAATCCTCCATTAACACAAAAATCCTAGCCTGACACGAGTTTGAATACACCTAACCTCACAACGACCGTTATAAGTAAATTAGAATTGTAAATACGAAATTATTTCCATTTTTTAATAAATAAATTCTTTTTTATTTCCTTTTTTAGTTAAAATAATAATAATAAAATAATCCCATAATATTATATCTTATTATTTTTTAATAATAGGGCAAATAAAATCCCATAATATTAAACGCTTTGGGGACAGTTAAATGGCAGTTAAGTTGTGCGAAAATCTTTTTAGACCAGTTAAGTACACTTGAAACGAAATGTTCTGGAACCAAAGAATCGTATCAATAAAGTCGTGAGAACCAATGGTAGAGCCATCTCTACGTAGGTAGCTATAAATACCTAATGACATGTATCAACTCGGTTGGTCATGGAAAGAACGTTTACGTAGGATTTTGTTTGAAAATATTGAATAACAATAATTATAGAGTCAGAACTAGTAAAATCGATGGGTCTCCCATCACGGTGGCTTGCCAGAGAAACTGGGTGGATGGTAACACTCGTGTTCACGTAGCTACGTTCACCTTAGTGTGCTACATAGTCAGAAGTAGTAAGTTCGATAGGTCTCCCATCACGATGGCTAGCCAGACAAACTGGATGGATGGTAACACTCGCTACGTTCACCTTAGTGTGCTACGTAGTCAGAACTAGTAAGTTCGATAGGTCTCCCATCACGATGGCTAGCCAGACAAACTGGATGGATGGTAACACTCGTGTTCACGTAGCTACGTTCACCTTAGTGTGCTACGTAGTCAGAACTAGTATGTTCGATAGGTCTCCCATCACGATGACTAGCCAGACAAACTGGGTGAATGGTAACACTCGTGTTCACGTAGCTACGTTCACCTTGGTGTGCTACGTAGTCAGAACTAGTATGTTCGATAGGTCTCCCATCACGATGACTAGCCAGACAAACTGGATGGATGGTAACACTCGTGTTCACGTAGCTACGTTCACCTTGGTGTGCTACGTAGTCAGAACTAGTATGTTCGATAGGTCTCCCATCACGATGACTAGCCAGACAAACTGGATGGATGGTAACACTCGTGTTCACGTAGCTACGTTCACCTTGGTGTGCTACGTAGTCAGAACTAGTATGTTCGATAGGTCTCCCATCACGATGACTAGCCAGACAAACTGGGTGGATGGTAACACTCGTGTTCACGTAGCTACGTTCACCTTGGTGTGCTACGTAGTCAGAACTAGTATGTTCGATAGGTCTCCCATCACGATGACTAGCCAGACAAACTGGATGGATGGTAATACTCGTGTTCACGTAGCTACGTTCACCTTGGTGTGCTACGTAGTCAAAACTAGTAAGTTCGATAGGTCTCCCATCACGATGGCTAGCCAGACAAACTGGATGGATGGTAACACTCGTGTTCACGTAGCTACGTTCACCTTGGTGTGCTACGTAGTCAAAACTAGTAAGTTCGATAGGTCTCCCATCACGATGGCTAGCCAGACAAACTGGATGGATGGTAACACTCGTGTTCACGTAGCTACGTTCACCTTAGTGTGCTACGTAGTCAAAACTAGTAAGTTCGATAGGTCTCCCATCACGATGGCTAGCCAGACAAACTGGATGGATGGTAACACTCGTGTTCACGTAGCTACGTTCACCTTGGTGTGCTACGTAGTCAAAACTAGTAAGTTCGATAGGTCTCCCATCACGATGACTAGACAGACAAACTGGGTGGATGGTAATACTCGTGTTCAGGTAGGTACGTTCACCTTGGTGTGCTACGTAGTCAGAACTAGTATGTTCGATAGGTCTCCCATCACGATGACTAGCCAGACAAACTGGGTGGATGGTAACACTCGTGTTCAGGTAGCTACGTTCACCTTAGTGTGCTACGTTTATAATTACGTAGTCAACTTGCCTGTGTATTTTATCAGTTTTATTAACCAGTTGTAATAGACTTCGATTCTACATACAAATTAGTCAGTTACAAATAATGATCCATCCTAAGATCAAGGAGAACATTACATCCCACCACCCTCGGTCCAAATATAAACATCTGTCAGAATTGAAAATCTAAAGAAATAAGCCTTGTTATGTAATTAAAAACAAAAACAAAATGCAATAAATCTGCAAGTAGCAATTTGTAGGGGACAGCAGTCAACCAACGCTGGAAATATTTAAATGTTGAGTGTTGGATTTTATTGTTTTATCCTATTTACTCTTCTCAAATAAGTTATGCGTCATATGTAATGATCATATTTGTATGCGTAATAAATATATACGTATATTTGTGGGTTTAATATTTCAGTAGAGTTGTCGCTTTTAACAATCTAAACGATCTGTTATTGGAAAAGTAAAAATATGTAATTATTTAATTTATAGAATAGATTAACAACAAATAATACGTAATAATTTGCTGAGTACAGTTAAAACGTTATACTGACCAGGTGATTGAAAACTAGGAAGTAATAGTTATCGGGGATGTAATTAAAACACACTTTTATGAACTATTTTGTATTCATTCTATTTATAATTATAACCTGTCTTTTTAATTCATTGCAACTACTTATTACTGTTTCTGACTCGTCTGTTTGGCAAAGTTAGTTTTGTTTTAGGTTTAGAAAACAGTTGTAATAAACATTATTAATGTTTACTAATAATGACATTTAAATAGTGTTAATTTAATACACTTCTTATTTATTTAAAGTAATTTTAATTAAATAAATAAATAACATGTGGTTTTATATTTTTTTTGATATGGAAAGTTTTATATTTCTGCAACATCTGCGAAATCATATCATGGTATTGTTAAATAAGGGGTATGTAAAATATTTAATGGTCTTTGGTAGCAAAATAAAATAGTTCTACGTCGTGAGAACGATTAGGCTGGGCTATCTGTAACTTAGTCGAGATCAATAAATAAAAGAATGCCGGGTTTAATTTGACTGAAATCGATAAAACTTTGTTTGATCTTACCACCATACATACATTTTACCATCTGTCTGCCTGTCTGGCCCAGTAGTGAGGAAGCACTAGAAGTGCTTCACAACTGAGGCTTCATTTAATTGAGGTCGCAAAACAATCAAAGCTTCACAAAGCTGCGCGTGCCACTACACCTAATCGATGTAATTTTTCCCAAGTTTGAAAATTTTGTTAAATGTATAGAAATGTAGTACTATAATTGTCGTATAAAATATAAAAAGGAGTATTTTCAATTTTCAAAATACGCAGTGTCATCTTAATGTTGGTTAACTAGTGTCGCAGTTATGACTGTGAGACAACTGTACTCTCTGTTTAGTTTCATTTCCATTACTTATGATCGTACAGATATTGATAAATGTAACTTAATGTAGATTAACGAGCGTAGTCATTGTTACTATACACGGTCAAATGTCCCTTAGGAAGAGCCATTTATAGCCCATTAGTCAATGCAACTAAAGGATGCACAGCTTTAGGTGGAATCAGAACCACGGAGAATTGGTATATTTTTGGCTAACTGACAAGCCTGATCCAGTTTCCTTCCCTACTCAACATGGACACCAAAGACTTGTCCAGTATTGTCACAGCGATGGCAACCATTGAGCGGACGCTGTCTCTGTATTAGTTAGTTACTTCATTCAGCAATGTGCCACTAGTGACTTCCACGTCAACAGCATGGTGTGCACACAAGCAGTGTAATGTTCCAGCACTACAGATCCAAGCAATATTTATGCTACCTCAAATTTGACTGTTTAACATTTTATATTTCCAAATGCGATTATATTATTTATTTATGTACCATCATCCACGTATATGGTACATAAACTAATACATTCGATTTACTACATATAGGCCTACACTTTTATTTAAGACTTAAGTAAGAGATTCGTGTGTGAAGTACGAGTATTGCCAACCGGACACATTGTATTAGTTGTAACCAGTTTAATAATACTATTTGATTTCATAATATTATTTTTCCGCATAATATTAGCTAACATATTTATTAGTATATACTAGTGAATTTATTAAATCTCTTTTAACTCCAGCTTCATTTTTTGGAAACCAGATAATAACCCCATGCTTATTTAAAAGGGACTTGTGGAAAAAGACCAGACTCTTAGATTTGCATTTTTTTCAAAAATTCTTAAGTTTGTCATTTTTACTAATAAATTAACAAGTAAGGTCTTGTTTTATTTTTAACAAATGCTGATTTTAATTTAATATATATCAATTAATTAATTATAAATGGACAAAACTTATATTTATAAAATTTTGAAAAGTTTATTTTTGCTACTGTACTATAAAATGAATAATATACAATTTATGGACAACAATGGAGTAAGCAAATTATAATAATCCATTTTGTTTACAAATAGTTTTGATTTTTTCTGAATTCTTATAAATGATTATATATTATTTAATTTTTTATCTGGTTTCTATTGTATATTTTTGTTATACATTTTCTAATATTTATAGTATTGTTATGAGATTTGTTTTGTTATTTGGTTGGTTGTTTTTAGTATTTGTAATCCTGCCCGTATTGTTAGGATGAATGTGGATAAACATTTGGTTAGACATTACTTTAGAGACAAATTTGTACAATATCTAGAAATTTTGAGAGTTTTTGCCTAATTACATAGCATACGGTTTTATTTTTGACATTTTTAAAAGTACATTTTTATGTTCATTCTGAAAACTAATTGATTCGAATACTTTTCAAGGTGTAATAAGGCGAACAAACTATATTGTTGTGTACAAATAAACTTATTACATGAAATTAACAAATTAGTTATATGCCAGTGAATCTTTATATATAAATATTTTCCTACTATAAATAAAAGCATTTTGTATATGTATATGGAAATATTATTGATAGCATAAAATGGTATTATTGAGATAAATTTCATAAATAATAATACTGTTCAATAAAATTGAGGTTAAGTGGTAGAGACGACTCTATAGTCCTAAGTTCGCCTCCAAATAAATCCATTTTTCATTCCATTTCAATGTACTGTACGTCCAAAATAAAAGTATTATATTCCATGTACAATAAAAAGTAAGTCTTACCAGAAAATGAAGAAAAGCAGAATCTCAATTACAAGAGACGAAAAAGCCAAAATTTTGAACAATACTAATATTTTAAATCAAGTTTCCACAATATTATAATCGATTCTTCAAACTGAAATATTCCTTCTTTTTTTATAAATCGATACTGATGTGTATTATTTGCTTTTGAATGCAAGTACAAAACACCTACAAAAATATTCTGAATCACGAAAATTAGGCCGTAATAACGATAAAATCATACCGCAAAGATGTTATCTACACCAACAAAAAATTTCATAATGATTAGAAAATATTACGGCCATCAAAAAGACTCGGTGTATGAGTTTTTTCTGTATTGTTCATAAGATCTACTTTGTAAAACAGAAAATAAAACATACTAATCAGATATAACCACAAATTTAGCAGTGTCATTCACTAAAGTATTGCTAAAAATACAATTAAAACATTAAATATAGTTAAAGATGTTTTTAGAAGAACTGAATTTGTAGTTTCCGGTAAAATTAAAAACATTCTCATGACATTTTTATATAGTTGGCTCATATCCTTGGTGAATACTGTTATTCATAATTTTGACTATTAAGCGTCGATTATAATTTATCGAATCGATTTTTTTAGTTTTAACAGATATACAGAGTGAAGTTTTTAATGACAATGTAAACAATAAGATGCATACAGTTAATAATCATAAATAAACAACCAAAATGACCATAAGTAAACAAAACCATACTCTTACTCTTACTCTTACTCCTGTGGCCATTGGAAACCTAGGTGGTTTTTGGCCTCGCCAACCATGTGCCTCCAAGCTCTTCTATCCTCTGCCAGCTCAAATCTGCTCCCATTCTTCTCAGGTCCTTCGTCACCTCATCAACCCATTGCATCCTTGGTCTTCCTAATGGTCTCCTTCTTCTGGTGTACCTCTGAGTACCATCTTTACCATCTCTCTCTCACTTCTACGGTTAATATGGCCCAGCCATCTCAACCTCCTACTCTTAACTATTCCCACAATATCTGGTTCACCATATAATTCTTTTAACTCTCTATTTTTCCTTATCCTCCATACATTTCCTTCTTTTACTGGTCCAAAAATTCTTCTCAAAATTTTATTTTCAAACGTAATAAGGCGTTTCTGGGATTTTTTGGTAAAAGACCAAGTTTCTGACCCGTATAGCAATACAAGTTGCACTATAGTTTTATACATTCTTATTTTAGTGTTTTTTGATAGCAGTTTGCTTTTGAATAATTTTATTAAACTCCAGTATGATCTTTCTGCTGCTGTGAGTCTACTCTGAATTTCTATTTCTTCTCTATTATTGTTTGTGATCATCACTCCCAGATACTTAAAAATACTAGTTTTCTGGAACCTATAGTTTAATACTTCTAAGTGGTCTTCCTCATCATCTTGCCTACTTATTTTCATGTAGTTGGTTACGTTTTCATTTATTTGTAAACCCACTTTTCTTGCTTCTTCAATTAGTACTTCTGTTAGCACTTTTAGATTATTTTTGTTTTCAGCTATAATGGCTACATCGTCTGCGAATGCTAGAAGGTTTATTTTATCAGTAAGTCTTGCCCCTCCTTCACTATTTCTTGTTTTCTTGAGAGCTTCTTCTAGTGCTATGTTGAATAGTAATGGAGATAGACCATCACCTTGTCTCACTCCAGTATTTATATTAAATGTATCTGTATATTCATTTGTATACAAAAACAACCTTGTAAAACAAAACCATACACCAAAGTAAAATATGTTTAGTTAAAACTCATTAATATCCCTATCCACATCAATATAAATAATGCATATAATGATAATACAATTGACTCCATTATCATAAAAATACACCACCTTCTTGTTTACGTTGCATGATGTTACCTGTCTGGACACGTCAGCAATAGACGTGTCAGCGATCTGTGAGATCGATAGCTCTCTGCCTAAAAACTCCCTCCACTTTCTCTTCTTACTTTCATGAATACACTTCAACAATATGAGATGCTGCTGCCAAAGTATTAAGCAATACAACAGAAAAAAATCAGTATAATGAGATGTATAATTAAAACTTATGGTTCCGATGTTAAACTATTAAGAACGTTTATTTAATCAACAATAAAGAAGGGTAGGTAAGCATAGTTCTGTTAATGCAGATGAATACTGACAAAGCCGAGTAATCGAATGATTCAGGACTGTAATAAAGATCTAGCTTTTGGTTGTCGTCTTGTCAGAACGGATTTTTTGGAGTATGCAATAAGACTAAATATAATAACGGTCTCTCGAATGACGGAATTCCTCTGCTGGAACGATATATCGATAAGAAGTGGTGTCTCTTGAAAACTATACAACGAAAGGGCAAGTACAAATGAATAAGAAATATAAGGTTGATGTGAGAGTTATGTCATATGAATTTGTAAATTTATTGTAAATATTAATATTATTTATCTTGTTGGAACAAAAAAATACCGGAATATTAACAAGTTTTCACCTTGCATCAATTTTACACTTTCATTACTAAAAAATCCGATCCTGTTTCGTATTTTATCAGTTGACAGAGAGGTTTTTTTAAAATATTATAAATTTCAGAATTGTAACTTTTTAACAAAAAATGTTCTTATACATTTTCTGAAACAATGTTTTCTTGGCTTCCAGAGGTTGTCAGTTTAATTACTTAGTTCTGTTGTAATCCTTATGAAATGTTTGTTATGATACATTACTTGTTATAGTACATAAATCCAGTAATTTTAAATTGATAAATTTTAATTGATTTAAACTACTGCATTTACCTATTCGTATAAAAGTAATGTATTGTAACAACGATTACAGCTAGTTCAAGTAATTATATTTACGAGTTCTAAAAATCAAGAAAACATTGTTTCAGAAAATTTATAAAAACTTTTTTTCTTGAATTATTTAAAATTCTGTAATTTATAAAACCTATAGGAAATAATCCTGACAACCCAGTAAATATATGTAAGTGTAACAAATGTACAAGTTAAGTAATAAAAGCGTAAAGTTGATGGAAAGTGAAAACTATTTAAAATTCTAGTCATTTTTATGTTCCAACTAGGATAAAAATTATTAACACTTATACTAACATTTTTAAGTGCATATTTCATAACGTACAGTTAAATGAGGAAAACAATGGTGTGATTGGATTTTTAACAGGCCTCATATTATCTTGAAAACAGCCTTCAAACTCGGGTACACATAATTTCTACGTCAACTTCACATAGGCTACCTGTATCCCAGCTAATTATATTAGATAGATACAACATTATTAGTTGTATCGCATAACTGCATCCCAACTAATTGTATCATATAGCTGTATCCCAGCTATATTAGACAGATATAGCCTTATTAGTTGTATCATATAGCTGTATCCCAACTAATTGTATCATATAGCTGTATCCCACCTAATTGTATCATATAGCTGTATCCCAGCTATATTAGACAGATATAGCCTTATTAGTTGTATAATATAGCTGTATCCCAACTAATTGTATCATATAGCTGTATCCCAGCTATATTAGACAGATATAGCCTTATTAGTTGTATAATATAGCTGTATCCCAACTAATTGTATCATATAGCTGTATCCCAGCTATATTAGACAAGATATAGCCTTATTAGTTGTATAATATAGCTGTATCCCAACTAATTGTATCATATAGCTGTATCCCAGCTATATTAGACAAGATATAGCCTTATTAGTTGTATCATATAGCTGTATCCCAGCTAATTGTATCATATAGCTGTATCCAAGCTATATTAGACAAGATATAGCCTTATTAGTTGTATAATATAGCTGTATCCCAACTAATTGTATCATATAGCTGTATCCCAGCTATATTAGACAGATATAGCCTTATTAGTTGTATAATATAGCTGTATCCCAACTAATTGTATCATATAGCTGTATCCCAGCTAATTATATCATATAGCTGTATCCAAGCTATATTAGACAAGATATAGCCTTATTAGTTGTATAATATAGCTGTATCCCAACTAATTGTATCATATAGCTGTATCCCAGCTATATTAGACAGATATAGCCTTATTAGTTGTATAATATAGCTGTATCCCAACTAATTGTATCATATAGCTGTATCCAAGCTATATTAGACAAGATATAGCCTTATTAGTTGTATAATATAGCTGTATCCCAACTAATTGTATCATATAGCTGTATCCCAACTAATTGTATCATATAGCTGTATCCCAGCTAATTGTATCATATAGCTGTATCCAAGCTATATTAGACAAGATATAGCCTTATTAGTTGTATAATATAGCTGTAACCCAACTAATTGTATCATATAGCTGTATCCCAGCTAATTACAGATATAGCCTTATTAGTTGTATCACATAACTGTACCCCAACTAATTGTATCATATAGCTGTATCCCAGCTAATTACAGATATAGCCTTATTAGTTGTATAATATAGCTGTATCCCAACTAATTGTATCATATAGCTGTATCCCAACTAATTGTATCATATAGCTGTATCCCAGCTATATTAGACAGATATAGCCTTATTAGTTGTATAATATAGCTGTATCCCAACTAATTGTATCATATAGCTGTATCCCAGCTAATTACAGATATAGCCTTATTAGTTGTATAATATAGCTGTATCCCAACTAATTGTATCATATAGCTGTATCCCAGCTATATTAGACAAGATATAGCCTTATTAGTTGTATAATATAGCTGTATCCCAACTAATTGTATCATATAGCTGTATCCCAGCTATATTAGACAAGATATAGCCTTATTAGTTGTATAATATAGCTGTATCCCAACTAATTGTATCATATAGCTGTATCCCAGCTAATTAGACAGATATAGCCTTATTAGTTGTATAATATAGCTGTATCCCAACTAATTGTATCATATAGCTGTATCCCAGCTATATTAGACAAGATATAGCCTTATTAGTTGTATAATATAGCTGTATCCCAACTAATTGTATCATATAGCTGTATCCCAGCTATATTAGACAAGATATAGCCTTATTAGTTGTATCATATAGCTGTATCCCAGCTAATTATATCATATAGCTGTATCTAAGCTATATTAGACAAGATATAGCCTTATTAGTTGTATAATATAGCTGTATCCCAACTAATTGTATCATATAGCTGTATCCCAGCTATATTAGACAGATATAGCCTTATTAGTTGTATAATATAGCTGTATCCCAACTAATTGTATCATATAGCTGTATCCCAGCTAATTGTATCGTATAGCTGTATCCCAGCTATATTAGACAGATATAGCCTTATTAGTTGAATAATATTGCTGTATCCCAACTAATTGTATCATATAGCTGTATCCCAGCTAATTGTATCATATAGCTGTATCCCAGCTATATTAGACAGATATAACCTTATTTGTTGTATAATATAGCTGTATCCCAACTAATTGTATCATATAGCTGTATCCCAGCTAATTATAATAGATAGATATAGCCTTATTAGTTGTATCAAATAACTGTATCCCAACTAACTGTATCTTATAGCTGTATCCCAACTAATTATAGTAGATAGATATAGCTTCATTAGTTGTATCAAATAACTGTATTCCAACTAACTGTATCATATAGCTGTATCCCAGCTAATTATAATCGATAGATATAGCCTTATTAGTTGTATCAAATAACTGTATCCCAACTAACTGTATCATATAGCTGTATCCCAGCTAATTATAGATATAGCCTTATTAGTTGTATTACATAACTGCATCCCAACTAATTGTATCATATAGCTGTATCCCAGCTAATTATATTAGATAGATATAGCCTTATTATTATGCAGTATTATATAACTGCATCCCAACTAATTGTATCATATAGCTGTATCCCAGCTAATTATATTAGATAGATATAGCCTTATTAGTTGTATTACATAACTGCATCCCAACTAATCGTATCATATAGCTGTATCCCAGCTATATTAGATACATATAGTTATTAGATACATATATAGTTATGCGATACAATTGTATCGCATAACTGCATCCCAACTAATCGTATCATATAGCTGTATCCCAGCTATATTAGATACATATAGTTATTAGATACATATATAGTTATGCGATACAATTGTATCGCATAACTGCATCCCAACTAATCGTATCATATAGCTGTATCCCAGCTAATTATATTAGATAGATACAACATTATTAGTTGTATCGCATAACTGCATCCCAACTAATCGTATCATATAGCTGTATCCCAGCTAATTATATTAGATAGATATAGTTACTAGATACATATATAGTTATGCGATACAATTGTATTGCATAACTGCATCCCAACTAATTGTATCATATAGCTGTATCCCAGCTAATTATATTAGATAGATATAGCCTTATTAGTTGTATTACATAACTGCATCCCAACTAATTGTATCATATAGCTGTATCCCAGCTAATTACAGATATAGCCTTATTAGTTGTATCACATAACTGTACCCCAACTAATTGTATCATATAGCTGTATCCCATCTAATTATATTAGATAAATATAGCCTTATTAGTTGTATTACATAACTGTAACCCAACTAATTGTATCATATAGCTGTATCCCAGCTAATTATAGATATAGCCTTATTAGTTGTATTACATAACTGCATCCCAACTAATTGTATCATATAGCTGTATCCCAGCTAATTATAATAGATAGATATAGCCTTATTAGTTGTATCAAATAACTGTATCCCAACTAACTGTATCATATAGCTGTATCCCAGCTATATTAGATAGATATAGCCATATTAGTTGTATTACATAACTGCATCCCAACTAATTGTATCATATAGCTGTATCCCAGCTAATTTTAATAGATAGATATAGCCTTATTAGTTGTATCAAATAACTGTATCCCAACTAACTGTATCATATAGCTGTATCCCAGCTAATTATATTAGATAGATATAGCCTTATTAGTTGTATTACATAACTGCATCCAAACTAACTGTATCATATAGCTGTATCCCAGCTAATTATATTAGATAGATATAGCCATATTAGTTGTATTACATAACTGCATCCCAACTAACTGTATCATATAGCTGTATCCCAGCTAATTATATTAGATAGATATAGCCTTATTAGTTGTATTACATAACTGCATCCAAACTAACTGTATCATATAGCTGTATCCCAGCTAATTATATTAGATAGATATAGCCATATTAGTTGTATTACATAACTGCATCCCAACTAATCGTATCATATAGCTGTATCCCAGCTATATTAGATACTTATAGTTATTAGATACATATATAGTTATGCGATACAATTGTATTGCATAACTGCAACCCAACTAATCGTATCATATAGCTGTATCCCAGCTAATTATATTAGATAGATATAGCCTTATTAGTTGTATTACATAACTGCATCCCAACTAATCGTATCATATAGCTGTATCCCAGCTAATTATAATAGATAGGTGTAGCCTTATTAGTTGTATCAAATAACTGTATCCCAACTAACTGTATCATATAGCTGTATCCCAGCTAATTATATTAGATAGATATAGCCTTATTAGTTGTATTACATAACTGCATCCCAACTAATCGTATCATATAGCTGTATCCCAGCTATATTAGATACATATAGTTATTAGATACATATATAGTTATGCGATACAATTGTATTGCATAACTGCATCCCAACTAATCGTATCATATAGCTGTATCCCAGCTAATTATATTAGATAGATATAGCCTTATTAGTTGTATTACATAACTGCATCCCATCTAATCGTATCATATAGCTGTATCCCAGCTAATTATAATAGATAGGTATAGCCTTATTAGTTGTATCAAATAACTGTATCCCAACTAACTGTATCATATAGCTGTATCCCAGCTAATTATATTAGATAGATATAGCCTTATTAGTTGTATTACATAACTGCATCCCAACTAATCGTATCATATAGCTGTATCCCAGCTATATTAGATACATATAGTTACTAGATACATATATAGTTATGCGATACAATTGTATTGCATAACTGCATCCCAACTAATCGTATCATATAGCTGTATCCCAGCTAATTATATTAGATAGATATAGCCTTATTAGTTGTATTACATAACTGCATCCCAACTAATCGTATCATATAGCTGTATCCCAGCTAATTACAGATATAGCCTTATTAGTTGTATCACATAACTGTACCCCAACTAATTGTATCATATAGCTGTATCCCATCTAATTATATTAGATAAATATAGCCTTATTAGTTGTATTACATAACTGCATCCCAACTAACTGTATCATATAGCTGTATCCCAGCTAATTATATTAGATAGATATAGCCTTATTAGTTGTATTACATAACTGCATCCCAACTAATCGTATCATATAGCTGTATCCCAGCTAATTATAATAGATAGAAATAGCCTTATTAGTTGTATCAAATAACTGTATCCCAACTAACTGTATCATATAGCTGTATCCCAGCTATATTAGATAGATATAGCCATATTAGTTGTATTACATAACTGCATCCCAACTAATTGTATCATATAGCTGTATCCCAGCTAATTATAATAGATAGATATAGCCTTATTAGTTGTATCAAATAACTGTATCCCAACTAACTGTATCATATAGCTGTATCCCAGCTAATTATATTAGATAGATATAGCCTTATTAGTTGTATTACATAACTGCATCCAAACTAACTGTATCATATAGCTGTATCCCAGCTAATTATATTAGATAGATATAGCCATATTAGTTGTATTACATAACTGCATCCCAACTAACTGTATCATATAGCTGTATCCCAGCTAATTATATTACATAGATATAGCCTTATTAGTTGTATTACATAACTGCATCCAAACTAACTGTATCATATAGCTGTATCCCAGCTAATTATATTAGATAGATATAGCCATATTAGTTGTATTACATAACTGCATCCCAACTAATCGTATCATATAGCTGTATCCCAGCTATATTAGATACATATAGTTATTAGATACATATATAGTTATGCGATACAATTGTATTGCATAACTGCATCCCAACTAATCGTATCATATAGCTGTATCCCAGCTAATTATATTAGATAGATATAGCCTTATTAGTTGTATTACATAACTGCATCCCAACTAATCGTATCATATAGCTGTATCCCAGCTAATTATAATAGATAGGTGTAGCCTTATTAGTTGTATCAAATAACTGTATCCCAACTAACTGTATCATATAGCTGTATCCCAGCTAATTATATTAGATAGATATAGCCTTATTAGTTGTATTACATAACTGCATCCCAACTAATCGTATCATATAGCTGTATCCCAGCTATATTAGATACATATAGTTATTAGATACATATATAGTTATGCGATACAATTGTATTGCATAACTGCATCCCAACTAATCGTATCATATAGCTGTATCCCAGCTAATTATATTAGATAGATATAGCCTTATTAGTTGTATTACATAACTGCATCCCAACTAATCGTATCATATAGCTGTATCCCAGCTAATTATAATAGATAGGTATAGCCTTATTAGTTGTATCAAATAACTGTATCCCAACTAACTGTATCATATAGCTGTATCCCAGCTAATTATATTAGATAGATATAGCCTTATTAGTTGTATTACATAACTGCATCCCAACTAATCGTATCATATAGCTGTATCCCAGCTAATTATAATAGATAGATATAGCCTTATTAGTTGTATCAAATAACTGTGTCCCAACTAACTGTATCATATAGCTGTATCCCAGCTAATTATATTAGATAGATATAGCCTTATTAGTTGTATTACATAACTGCATCCCAACTAATCGTATCATATAGCTGTATCCCAGCTAATTATATTAGATAGATATAGCCTTATTAGTTGTATTACATAACTGCATCCCAACTAATCGTATCATATAGCTGTATCCCAGCTAATTATAATAGATAGATATAGCCTTATTAGTTGTATCAAATAACTGTGTCCCAACTAACTGTATCATATAGCTGTATCCCAGCTAATTATATTAGATAGATATAGCCTTATTAGTTGTATCAAATAACTGTGTCCCAACTAACTGTATCATATAGCTGTATCCCAGCTAATTATATTAGATAGATATAGCCTTATTAGTTGTATTACATAACTGCATCCCAACTAATTGTATCATATAGCTGTATCCCAGCTAATTATATTAGATAGATATAGCCTTATTAGTTGTATTACATAACTGTACCCCAACTAATTGTATCATATAGCTGTATCCCAGCTAATTACAGATATAGCCTTATTAGTTGTATTACATAACTGTATCCCAACTAATTGTATCATATAGCTGTATCCCATCTAATTATATTAGATAAATATAGCCTTATTAGTTGTATTACATAACTGCATCCCAACTAATTGTATCATATAGCTGTATCCCAGCTAATTATATTAGATAGATATAGCCTTATTAGTTGTATTACATAACTGCATCCCAACTAATCGTATCATATAGCTGTATCCCAGCTAATTATAATAGATAGATATAGCCTTATTATTTGTATCAAATAACTGTATCCCAACTAACTGAATCATATAGCTGTATCCCAGCTAATTATATTAGATAGATATAGGCTTATTAGTTGTATTACATAACTGCATCCCAACTAATTGTATCATATAGCTGTATCCCAGCTAATTATATTAGATAGATATAGCCTTATTAGTTGTATTACATAACTGCATCCCAACTAATTGTATCATATAGCTGTATCCCAGCTAATTATATTAGATAGATATAGCCTTATTAGTTGTATTACATAACTGCATCCCAACTAATTGTATCATATAGCTGTATCCCAGCTAATTACAGATATAGCCTTATTAGTTGTATCACATAACTGTACCCCAACTAATTGAATCATATAGCTGTATCCCTGCTAATTATAGTAGATAGATATAGCTTCATTAGTTGTATCAAATAACTGTATTCCAACTAACTGTATCATATAGCTGTATCCCAGCTAATTATAATCGATAGATATAGCCTTATTAGTTGTATCAAATAACTGTATCCCAACTAACTGTATCATATAGCTGTATCCCAGCTAATTATATTAGATAGATATAGCCTTATTAGTTGTATTACATAACTGCATCCCAACTAATTGTATCATATAGCTGTATCCCAGCTAATTATATTAGATAGATATAGCCTTATTATTATGCAGTATTATATAACTGCATCCCAACTAATTGTATCATATAGCTGTATCCCAGCTAATTATATTAGATAGATATAGCCTTATTAGTTGTATTACATAACTGCATCCCAACTAATCGTATCATATAGCTGTATCCCAGCTATATTAGATACATATAGTTATTAGATAACTATATAGTTATGCGATACAATTGTATCGCATAACTGCATCCCAACTAATCGTATCATATAGTTGTATCCCAGCTAATTATATTAGATAGATATAGCCTTATTAATTGTATTACATAACTGCATCCCAACTAATTGTATCATATAGCTGTATCCCAGCTAATTATATTAGATAGATATAGCCTTATTAGTTGTATTACATAACTTCATCCCAACTAATTGTATCATATAGCTGTATCCCAGCTAATTATATTAGATAGATATAGCCTTATTAGTTGTATTACATAACTGCATCCCAACTAACTGTATCATATAGCTGTATCCCAGCTAATTATATTACATAGATATAGCCTTATTAGTTGTATTACATAACTGCATCCCAACTAATTGTATCATATAGCTGTATCCCAGCTAATTATATTAGATAGATATAGCCTTATTAGTTGTATTACATAACTGCATCCCAACTAACTGTATCATATAGCTGTATCCCAGCTAATTATATTAGATAGATATAGCCTTATTAGTTGTATTACATAACTGCATCCCAACTAATTGTATCATATAGCTGTATCCCAGCTAATTATATTAGATAGATATAGCCTTATTAGTTGTATTACATAACTTCATCCCAACTAATTGTATCATATAGCTGTATCCCAGCTAATTATATTAGATAGATATAGCCTTATTAGTTGTATTACATAACTGCATCCCAACTAACTGTATCATATAGCTGTATCCCAGCTAATTATATTAGATAGATATAGCCTTATTAGTTGTATTACATAACTTCATCCCAACTAATTGTATCATATAGCTGTATCCCAGCTAATTATATTAGATAGATATAGCCTTATTAGTTGTATTACATAACTGCATCCAAACTAATAGTATCATATAGCTGTATCCCAGCTATATTAGATACATATAGTTATTAGATACATATATAGTTATGCGATACAATTGTATCGCATAACTGCATCCCAACTAATCGTATCATATAGCTTTATCCCAGCTAAAGACTATTAGATAGATTTAGCCTTATTAGTTATATTTTATAACACTATTCCAAATATTTTATTAGACATTCAATTGACAAATAAATGACTAAATTCACATATCAGACAAATAGGCGTGTTCACTTATTTCATGACTAAGTAAGGTGAAGTGGGTGGTGCCCCCGGCCAGCCGTGACCGATGGCTGCCCAGTGATCCGTACAGGCAGCTATCCGGTTGTATCCATCACAAAGTCTTAGTTCCAACTATAAAGTTGGTTGTTTACTTGTTGAGGGACTACTAGTGTCCTATTATCACGATGTCTTCTGACTGATACAAGAAGATCTCATCGACACGGAACTCTATTTATATCTGTTTTTAGTAGGTATTGAATCAACTCTTCTTAGTTTTTTGAAGTTTTTTATAGTTTAATGCCAATTTTAAATTTACAAAGCCTTTATAAAAGGTTTATAATACGACCAAATATCTTAGTAAATATTTTTCATTTTCTGCTATTACAATTTGAAAAATTAAATCAAATTCTCTACACTTATTTTTTAAAAGGAAATTAGTTTATATAAGCTTACTTCAATTACATCTATTTTGTCTATAAATATAAATACATTTTGGTCAAACACCATAAACTGACAGATCACAGTGTTTCAAAAACTATAAAGCATTGGAGTCCATTGGACCGTGAAACTTGGCATAAATATTCTATATATGCTCTAAATACGTAATAAGAAAGGATATTACAATATCATCTCTCAAGTAGCTAAAACAAGGTAAATAATAAATATCCCGATGCCAGCCTATCAGAGCCTTTCTCATCATACGAGTAAGAAGCTTAGGACGGTGTAACTTTCCATACGATGTTATTTTTTGATAACGTAAGAATGCAATGTAAAGAAAAATAGCATAATTGCAAGTTAAATGATACTGTTAAACATTGCTTTAATGCATTTTCAATTACTTATATACAACAACAATGTAAGGAAACCCTTGGGTACCAGCCTTGACCAACTTGAGTAGTCTCGCAACCAGCTGAGCTAACAAACATAACTAATGTAATGTAGTGATCAATCATGTTAGTAAAATAATTTTAATTTACTGTAGATTACGTTAAAGCCTACTAGCTTTTAAACTGTACAATTGAAGATAAACGAAAGGAAACCAATTCTACGGAAATTCTTTCATCCATCACCAAAACCTAAGTAAATTACACTTCTAATAACCTTTCGAACATTATAGGACTTTTTGAAACAACCTGATGTGATATTAAAAACAATGCTACTGAGTTGTTAAACAGAAATATTAAAACTTGTTGAAAAGACTTACCGTTTGAGTCATGCCGGGGAAATGAAGGCAGACAGGTTGGTCGGGCCACTCCTTGCTCACGTAGAAGTGAAAATCCCAGACTCGATCGAAGAGATAAGTTCGCAGTGTCTGGTGGAACTGAAACAAAAGGAATCGAAGAGGTAAGTCCCAGTGTCTAATTGGAGTAAAACACGAGAAATGGAAGAGGTAAGTCCGCAGTGTCTGGTGGAACTAAAACACTACTGAGGTTAGTCCTCAATGTCTGGTGGAACTGAAACAAAAGGAATCGAAGAGGTAAGTCCGCAGTGTCTGGTGGAACTAAAACACTACTGAGGTTAGTCCTCAATGTCTGGTGGAACTGAAACACTACTGAGGTTAGTCCTCAATGTCTGGTGGAACTGAAACAAAAGGAATCGAAGAGGTAAGTCCGCAGTGTCTGGTGGAACTAAAACACTACTGAGGTTAGTCCTCAATGTCTGGTGGATCTGAAACAAAAGGAATCGAAGAGGTAAGTCCGCAGTGTCTGGTGGAACTAAAACACTACTGAGGTTAGTCCTCAATGTCTGGTGGAACTGAAACAAAAGGAATCAAAGAGGTAAGTCCGCAGTGTCTGGTGGAACTGAAACAAAAGGAATCGAAGAGATAAGTCCCAGTGTTTGATTAAATTGAATCAAGAGACTCAATATAATTTATAATTTAACAGGAGTAGAAACAGGTTACGTTTCAGCATAATTGAACTTAAACCAGGTTTAAAATACATGATTGAATGGTTCCATAGTGAAGTTGATATATATAGTTACAATATATAGAGTTGATTAGTCATACATCACACCCAGTTAAATGTTCATTTTTTATTGTTACATGTTTGAGTCTCGGTGCTGTTCAACTGGTCGGTTGTATGCCCAGTTAGGACTGTTGAGGAGTGGGCCGAACGAAAATTATTCTCATTACTAAACAACATTTATTTCAGTTAATTTATACACTTTGTTTACTACTCCACATCACAACGTTACTGTACTTTTAAAGAAAAATATTGCTATTACTAGCCAGTTTGGCTGGGCTTAAAGCGATTGTTGGAAATTTCATACTTGTAAAGGAAATCTATTGTTTCGATTTTATGTAGCCCGTTACTATGTCATGAATAGTAGGTTGAACGATTGGTTGATATTGAATAATGGAATAATTGAACGTAGGTTGAAATGAAATTTTGGCCAGACACCAATGAGAGGCGTTTAGTTACTTGTAAATGCATATTAAATGTATGGTTAGTATTAAAATTCCTCACACTGAACTGAAGCATAACCCCTACTGTATTCATATCCTCCACAAAACTGAAACGAACACCCCATCATACTTTAAAAAAACCTCTTACCCTACTTAAGCATAGCCCTTACTGTATAGAAGCATCACCCTTCCATACTAAAACATACCCTTCACCATAATGAAGCAAACCTCTCACCGTACTGAAGCACAACCCGTACAATTAGACAAATCTTTATTTGTCAGAAACATTATACATGATAATGTATGACAATGGTCAAGCAGATGCATCAGGCTGCATATTACACAAAGTTATCTATGCCTAAGAAATCATTTACATTGTAGATACAATTCTTTATCAAGATATTCTTTACTGTATTCTTGCATAAATTTAATGGCGTAGCTTTAGTATTGTAAGGAAGGAATTCCCTTTAGAGTTAGACTAAATGTACACTTGCTATTAAGTAGCCTATTTTTTCCACGTGTCGTGATTATGAACAGCAGTAAAATCAATGAACTTATCTTAAGTTGCTTTTTACATACAATAAAACATATAAAATATACATGGAAGGCAATTTCAGAACACCCAGACTAAAAAAAGGAAGTTTAAAATGCTCTTGAGAAGAATTGCTACAAATTATTCTTATGGCTTGTTTTTATAAAATAAGGAGTATTTTAGCAGATGGAGAGTTTCCCCACACAGAAACGTCATAGTTTAGGTGGCTAAAAATGTGAGCATAGTAAAAACTCAACAAAAAATAATCAGATACGTGATTTTTTTAAACTCTCAACAAAAACATCTCTTAGCTACACGAGTTGCTACATGATCATTATCAGAATTCCATTTTAAATTATCTTGTATTTTAATACCTAAAAACTTAGTAGATGTGATCTCTTGTCTGTTATTATTAATGTTAAAAGTAGTACAACAATTTTGTCAGGAATTAAACAGTCTATTTACTGCACACAAGTTCACAATTTCATCAGTCATATCTTTAAGCAACATCTCATTATTAATATCCAATTGTCTACAAACATTTACACCTAGATAATCGGCAAACATAAAGCTACTGACTCCATGACCATTAATATTGGCTGGTAAATTATTCACATAAAGTAAGAAAAGTGTAGGTCCCAAAATGGAGCCTTGTGGTACACCCTGTGAGACAGGCAGAGTTTCAACTATTATAATATACACTGATGACGGTCAGCAAGGTAAGATTTAAATAAATTTAAAATGGAGTCAAACTCATAATAACTAAGCTTTGAAACTAGAATGGTGTGGTCTACCGAGTCAAAGGCTTTAGACAAATCAAAAGATCTAAAAATAACACCATTTTTAGCATCAATGTTGTCTAAGCAGTTATTTAAAACATCTTGAACAGCATCTATAGTACATAGATTTTTCTAAATCCGAACTGTCTATCTGAAAACATATTAGTTTGGTATAAAAAAGCATTAATTTGTCTGTGAAGCATTCAAAAACTTTACTTAATATAGGCATAATTGAGATTAGTCTATAATTAGCATGGAAGTACTACTAAACTACCTTGTTTATTTTAAATATTTTTGGGAAGTAGCTGTTGACTATGCAAAGGCCAGCACAACAACAATGTAGTTAGAGACTAACTTGATCATATCAGCATTCAAGCCGTAAATATCAATGCAATTCAACCGTACTTTAGTGAAGCATCAACCCACCATACTAAAACGTACCCCTCGCCATATTGATGCGAACTTCTCACCATACTGAAGCATAACCCGTACTGTATTGAAGCATACCCACCACCATACTGAAAAAAACCTCTCCCCATACTGGAGCATAGCCTCTACTGTATTGAACATCAACCCACAATATCAATCTATACCCTTCGCCATACTGAAAAAAACCTCTTTCCATACTGGATCATATCCTCTACTGCAGTGAAGCATCAACCCACCATACTGAAATATACCCTTCACCATATTGAAGCAAACTTCTCACCATACTGAAGCATAACCCCTACTGTATTGAAGCATACCAACCACCATACTGAAATATACCCTCGTCATATTAAAATAAAACCTCCCACCATACTGAAGCATAACCCCCACCGTATTGAAGCATGCCTCCCATCATACTAAAACATATTCCTCGCCCTACTGAAGCATACCTTCCACTGTATTGAATCTTACCTTCCATCATACTGGAGTGTAAATGTATTACTGCGTAGCTGTCTACGTCATGCATATTAAATCTTCTTGATTATGCTTGTTGAAGATTGTCTCAGTTGCGACTTTGAATCTTAATAAACAGCCTCTGTATTAACACCAACAATGGAAAATGTCACAACAATATAACAATCCTCGTATGTTCTGGCATCCTTCCGTTGTTAAATCGATCGATTTCCTTTTTTCGATGAGGTTAAAACTCCTGCATTGTTCCTCTTTGTAAATTATTTTAAAAGTAAGTAAGGGATTTGGTAATGTGTGATTAATATTTTTTTTATTTATTTTGTATTTAAATTGTTGGTGAACATAAATTATTTGGGAAAGGTATTTGTTGAATAAAAACTAACTAATGAAGAACTAAGTGAATGACGTTGTCTTACACGAGAATAACCATACAGGAGAAACATTATTTTTAACAAGTCAAGAAGTGTAAGTGAAATAAATATGTTTACAAGTCATATATATTACACAATTAACTAAACAAACGTTTAGCTAAAATATTATGCAGATATCACCAAACAATATTAAATAAAATAGCCACCAGTCAGACTGAACAATCTATTGGCGCTTCACCAACATTGGTGTTTGGCTGTAAAATCGACAATTAAGACAAAATTAGGCGTGTCGATCTCTAATAAATCCGCTTGAAAAAAGCAGCCACTCACTCAGCTTATCTATTTGACAGTATTAAGCCTTGATTGTTAGGCTTTATATGACGAATATGTTTTTGGAACACAGAGCATATTAGAAATTTGCTTTGAGTGCCATATGTGCTTGTTTTGTTTATTCTGTTTTCGTAAATTATTTAATATCATAAGAAATTCTCTTAACAATAGTTTAAATAGTAAATAGATTTGTATACCTCTCAATTAGCGAAAGCTAGACATAAGTAAAATAACCCGATTGTAACTATGAATCTGATGTGAAATATTAAATAATTTCATGTTTTTTAACCACACTCTCGTCTTTGTCCGATTACGTCTAGCTCCAACTGTCTTGAACATATAACCAAAATACTTATTAAATATGAAAGCCTTAAGTAAAGCACGTATGACGGATCTATTAATACATAACATGGCTCAGCCAACACATATCCAAAACCCCCCCATATCTACTATTTCAAACGTATTTCATCGGTCACATCGCCAATTTTTACATGTGAATGACTTACAACAAATAACGGTATACACCCACCCCCCACTCATACACGTACAGTGGTATTGACCCACCCACCTATACACGTACAGTGGAAATGAAAATGATTATTTACTGTTTATTTTATTGAATGAAGCTATGATACATGACAATCTCAAAATAATTAAGGAATAAATTATTCATTTACGGTCATATATCTACCTAAAGAGGAGACCTTTACTGAGGCCCTCTTACCCACCTATACAAGTACATACTATAATTATACTTTAATACTAAATTATACTACTTATACTAATTATTCTAAAATACTATAGTTTAACCTCTCTCACCAACCCATACACGTACAAAATAACAATGACCCTCCCACCCACCCGTACACGTACAATGGCATTGCTCCCGCCTACCCATGCACGTATTGCTTTTTAAACGTTTGCAAATGAACGCTTTTCCACGCAAGGTTAGAGAATAGTACTGGTGTATTCTGACGTCACAGTTGTGGAATAAGTACTAAATAACTATACTAAATAACGTCGTTTTAAACAATGTCATACAATATTGTTGAGGTCGGTATTACACTATTACACTGTCACAGTTCTTCGACTGAGGTCTATTATCATATATCTGATCTATGTTCTCTCTAGAATAACAAATGATCTTAAACTACTATAAAATTTCAACTATAATAATATTTGTAAATTGCAATGTACTATTATTCATCAAAGACATATGATAATAGATGTAAGTAATATAACTATGATAGTGTAACACTGATCTAGACAATAAAGTGTAAACGAAAGCACCAGAAATGGCAAGTAGCCATGTGTCAGTACAGCGCTACATTGGTGCTAATTTCTGCTACACAGTTCACAGTGTCAGAAAAACAAAAGTTAGGCCCTGTTATCTTGGACTATAGATATTATTCATTACTAAGATGCCGATCGTCAAGATGTGGCCGAATATGAGGGGCGAATGAATATGATGAGTGTAGATGAATGAGTGTAGTCATTGTTTCACATAGATCATTTGTGTCATCAGCTCAGCACAGCATTGTTGGCCCTAAGAAGGATAAACTCTGCAAGTACTCCAGAAGCCACCACTACAGCTTATTACGCACTGTTTGAAAGTAGAGTCCGATATGGAATTATAATTTGGGGGCATCCTCAAATAACAACATCCAGCGAGTACTCGTTGTACAGAAACGAGCAATAAGTGATGGCTAATATTGCACCACGGGATAGCTGTAGAGGAGCTTACAAACAACACAATATACTCACCATCACATCTCGTTACATTCACAAAGTCATCATGCATGCTATTAATTTAAATTTAACGCGCAAAAATCAACATGGCCAAACAACAAAAAATAGGGTTGACTTCAACTTACCTGCACACAGAACTGCCCTATTTGCTAAAAAGCCATCATACACTGGGGCAAGATTATATAATGCACTGCCTATTCATCTTAAAAGAATAGAAGAAAAAGCTCCAAAAAGAACTATGCTTTTGGCTGGTTAGTAAATCAATCAACCATGCAAACAGATCTTAATAACAATCTAGAGCAAGCAGCAACAGAGTATTGAAAACTATTCTAAACTTGATGTTTACTAATAAAGCTTCTGATTATTATTATTGTTACTAACTAAGGACGATATTCCCTCAAAAATAGCCATTTATTAACAGTCCAATAGCCAGGGAAACTAAGGGACCTACAACTTTACGTGGAATCCGAACCATGTAGTTTTGGTCTGATTGTCAGCTAACTGAAAAGCCTTACACTCAGTTCTCTTCCTACACAACATCTGAACCTTGACTACCATCCAACATGGACACTCTAGACTCCCCCAAGAGTGTCCAAGTCGATGGTAACCATTGAAAGGACGTCGTGTCGGTATTTAGAGAACTGATATGGAACGCCCTGCCACAATAACCAAATAGAATTTCCCGAAGAGTTTTTCCACCATCTCAAGAACTAGCTGAAGCCTGACTTTTGAAAAATCAATAAAACACAAGAACCAAGATGAATACAACTCATGAATTTTAAAAGTTCACAACATTTTAATTATTATTAAGTAATTTTATTCATTTGTAAATATTTTAGATTTGGCAGAATTTTGTTTATAAGTGAATTTGTATTGTGCATTAGAAAAATTACCGTGAGTTGATTGTAACAAATTAAAGTTGTATACTTTATTTATTGAACGTCCCGACTTGATATGAACGGGCTTAGTGGCATTAAGTGTAGCCAACAGCTCAACTTTTGAAGTACGACAGACAATAATAACTTTTTGAGATAGAAATCCGCTTTAAGAGGCATTTTCAATTGGTCCAAACAATAATAAAACAGAACAATATACGATAATGTGATACGAACAATGTATTAACAATTAGAAACAATAATGTAAATTCCACGATCATAATATATTTACTCACATTCAAAGTCACAGTATCAAACAAGTAGAATAAAACAGGTGCATTCAAAAAACTGAAACGTGGAAAAATTTTAAAATTAAAGTCACAGCTGACTTACAGGTCTTAACATTCTCAATCTCCTCGTAATTCCAGTATTTGCCGTAAGAGCACTCTGAAGTCAAGTCAGAACATTCGTTAAATAAACCTTACACATTTTGTTGTTGCAAGTAGCCTATATCACATATGACACTTAAACATAACAAGATTCAAACGTCAAATACTTGGGGAAAAAATCATTCGACATTTTTTATTCGATAGACAAGGGTACAAGAATTTGTTACTTCTAGTTGGCAGTTATCTCCCGCAATAGGATGGCCTTGACAATTAGTTTAAAGTACAAATATAGAATATAATACACCGCTTTCATCCCGTAGGAGGAACTACAAATGTGTCCCGTAAATGAACGGTGCTGCTTGCCAACTGTGTAATGATAAAGGCCGAATTGCAACATTTGCTTCTCTGATATAATTTACATAAATGCTCATCAATATTATTTTGTAATCCATAAATTTGATTGTAGTATTTTACATACAGTTTTGTTCAATTAAACATTATGTGAACACTAATTTATTATACATAGACACACAAAAATTTCTCGTCCAATGCTTAATTATTGTGTCTGAATATTATTTGTGTTTAGCTGTTTTGGGTTCCAATAGGCGAGCGCTAGTGTAGTCACGTGGTAATGTAATGCAGTTTAAACCAGCTGTAGTGGCAGACCTTACTAATTAATTAAAGTACTGGCACAACAATACTTCCTACGTAATATATAAGTAATAATATGATCAAGGCTAATATTATACAGTCTGATACAATACAGTCACGACAGTCCACTAGATATTGACCTTGATTATATACACCTATAATAGATACCTCATCTTATAGGAATAGTTGTGCCAGTAATTTGGTTAGTTAGTGAGGTCCACAACCACACTTTAAACTGCATTATATTTACATTGGACTATACTAGCGCTCCGCAAAAAAAAGCTCATAACTAGGGACACAAAATTTTACATTGGATGAGAAATATATGTGTGCGTGTGTTTAAAAATCAATTTATTATATAGGCGACAAGCACGACGCTGGCGATCCTAGCGGCCAGCCAACAGTAGTGCATATCTCTGAACTGTTTACATCCACAGATGTAATCAGTAAATGTCAAATAACTTATGTTTACATGTTATTTGATAGAATTCAATAAGAATTGCTCTATTTGTCATAATTCTTTTCAATTGTGCCATGAAAAATAGAGAAGAATATTCTAATCCAAACAAAATTCTATTCCACTTCTTTGCAAGATACAATGGTATCTTGCAGTGTAGTTGGTCTGGTTGTCTACTTGGAGCGCTACCGTCACGCTAACTCCACAGTGCTGCAAGAGATATGTCATGACTGCATGTTGTTTGGACTGTGCTAGTGGTACTATTATGAATAAACTCTGTCCTCTGAACTGTCCAGGGTATTTTGTGCTGCCTTCACATTCCACGTTAGTTTAGGTTACTTAATGTAATAATAGCAGGTTCACGTACCTTTAACGTCGCAATTACATATTATGGTAATGGATTACTATAGTTTCAGCTTTCACGAAGCCATCCATCATCAGATCAATAGAACGTATATATTTTATTTCATCACATGGAATATAGTCTTCTCAACACTTAAACACATTTACTTTTTAATAACATTTAGAATAAAATCAAGGTTACAAATTGGATCTAAAGACAGTTATTAAAAAAGTAAATGTGTTTAAATGTTGATAAGACTATATTCCATGTCATGGAATAAAATATATACGTTCTATTGATCTGATGATGACTTCGTGAAAGCTGAAAATATAGTAGGTAATCTATTACCACAATAAGGAATTGAGACGTTAAAGTTACGTGAGCCTGCTATTATTGTATTAACTACCAATTTCAGAGGCAAAATAATGAATAAATTAGGTTACTTAGGTAATATTTGTAAACAAACAAAAGATTAACAAAGTATTCTAAACTAATAAAACATTACTGATCTAACCTACTATAAATGCGGGTACATGACATAAAACGCCCTATTTCTAATTTAGGTATTAATACATTGGTACCGTAGTATATATGACGTGAAGTTGAACTGTACAAAAATATGTCATTTTTATGTTAGTATATTAGTTTTAAATTTTTAGGCATGGTTAGTTGGAAAGATAATCTATCTTATTTTTACAGGTATTTATTAGTTAAATTATTATATACTGATAAATTCAAATCAAAAAACAAACTAAAATCGCGGATATTTTAAAGTGTTTGAAACCCTTCCTTCATCTTAAATCTTTTGTGTTTATTTATCCTCCAATCAGGCTTTGCTTTGGAGGTGAGTCATTTATTCATTCTTTATCTTTAGATTTATACATTAATAGTCATAGATTACACACACTGTTTTAGACTAAATAAATTAGGAATGGTATTTAGATAGTTGATGTAGCTTCTATATTTATTCATTTAGCATGTTTCTGTATGTATGTAAACGTTTGCTTATACAATTATATACAATCAAATTTAGCTGCTAATTTATTTATGTGATTATTACTTAAAGGGATACAATTAATTATATCTGTTGAATTTCTGAACAAAGAAAATGTTAAAATAAAAATATTTAATTTGATTACTTTGGATGTTTATGTATATTGCCTAGTACAAATTGTGTATTTCATAATTGTGATCTCGTAAAACATTAATTTTGTTACTGAATTTTAGATTGTTTGTTTTAGAATTACACACAAGGTCAGAATATAAGATGCACTGTTTTAATTCTGAATTAATCTGTATCATTTTACTGTTATACTATAGACATTTTATCTTACTATTATTTTTATCTTACTATTATATAAAAATTTAATGGGGTCTGTGTGTGTTACTCAATCACGCAAACCCACTCATCTGAAATTTTGCATGGACATTCTTAGGGTCTCTGGTTAACACACAGGCCTATCTTTATTTTGAAATTTGATCTAGAAACCACCCCAGGGGTTCTAAGAAATATCGATGCAACCCCTATGACAATACCAATTTGACAATTAATTGTTTATAATAGTTTCATTAATCTGCTGTTGGAATAAATAAACAACTTATGTAGTTCTAAAGTAAATACCTAACCACAACGATAACTAGAAAATACGGTAGGTATCACGATGAAGATGCGCAGTTGACTGTGACGTCACATGAGCGAAATCACTTAGTTTGATTATTCGATAAAATACTGTTAACTAAATCTACCAATCGCATGGAAGCATTTAGCTTAATAGTAGGCAAGCAATCACTAATCAAATGGAATTGTAAACTACGGGAATTAGAACAGTATTTCTGTGTTTGTTGTTGCCATTTTGCACATGTGACGTCATAGCAGATGCGCGTGATACCTACCATCTTATAGGTATAGGTCATAGCAAATGCTGTTGCAAAATATGGTTTAAGACGGGTTTGGACCCAGGATGGACGTATCCGGTGGGTTGATGAGCGTGTAGGCAGGGGGGATGTAGCAGATAAAGCTGATATATAATTGGGTGTTATTATATATAAGATCTCAATTTATAATTTGTAGTACTGTATATAAAACTATATGTCATCATTCATCATTACTTGTTATTTTATTTTATTTTTATATAACTATTGCAGTATTATTATTATTTTCTTTTCTTACATGTGTACTGTCTTACTCAGTTGTTTAGTTTTATTTAATTTTCCTTTCATTATTCTTCTTAAATGCAGTATTACACATCTTATACTGAATTAAGTACATACATTTCTTGTCTTATTTTGCTAAAATGTAATTTAAATTTGTTATTTGTTCAATATTATTTTACTGTGTATACATATAATCAACGAAACAAGTTTATATAAAGTTATTAAATTACATATTTTGGTTTATTATTTGTTTCATCATTATTATGTGTAATTATGTGTAGGCCTAATCTATGTTTTTTCATATTAAATTACCTTAAATTAAAATTAAATTAAATTACCCAAATAAACATAATTTATTGTCATAAACAACATCAGTCACTTGTAATTTTGAAAGTTAAAGCAAATATCAACTGATTGCCTTTGATTATTTTACTAATTGTTTTTAGTTTATACTTTTTAATTTTCTTTACATTATATATTATTTTTGTTTAGTATATATAGGAGTAATGTGGGTCTTTATATGTTTAAGATGTATTTTTATTTAGTCCTTTTTGGAAATTTAAATTAATTTCAACTGTCAGTCTTTAGTTATACAATCATTTGTTCTGTATTTCATTTATTTTCATTTCTTCACATTATAATTCATAGTCCATGTGTTTGCTTTATTGTTTATACTTATATAATATTTTGTAATTTGTTACCGAGTGAGGTCTATGAATTATTTTAGTAACATTTATACGTATATTATTATTACGTTTATTGTGTAAATATTGTAATGTATGGGTATAACAATATGTAAGTAGATTAACACTGATATGTCATCATACAGGAGTACAGGCCAATGTCACCTAAGCGTGCCTGTTTATTACATGCTCTGTGTGCACATTTATTCTAAGTTTTATGTTATATATTCATTTCTTTTAATTTGTTGTATGATTGTGCTGAATGTATGTGTGCTTGTAGAGTCCAGCTTTGTACTGCCGACTGTGGTCTGTGGTGCCCCGTGGTCCGTCGCACTTTTCTTTGGTACAGGGTCATGACGACCCTGCCGCGCCCGGGCCCGACGTCTCCACTTCTCTATCATTCCTTATCACCTTATCGCCGTTTCTGCAAGCTAGTTCATATTAACGCTCAGTCTGTACCTTGTCATATTGATGAAATCCGCTCACTATTTAGAACTCCGTTTTGTGATTGTATTCTTATATCCGAATCGTGGCTCAAGCCTCACATACCCTCGGCTTCTGTAGACATACCAGGATACACTCTCTATCGTAATGACCGTCTGTTTTCTGGAGGTGGGGGCACAGCGGTTTACATCAGGTCCTCTATTACTACTAAGGTATTGGAGATCTCTGACACCTCAAGACCATTTCGACCTGAGTGGATGTTTTTGTCAATCTACTGGACAAACATGCCCCCGTTGTAACCAAACGAATAACCAGGCAACCTTCCCCTTGGATCACTCCTGCCATACGTCATTTAATGGCCCAGCGTGACTCTATCCATAGGAAATTTAAGAGGACTAAGGGACCTCATTGATAGAAATGTCTATAAACATCTACGACATAGAGTTAAACAAGAAATGCGAAATTCAAGAGCTAGGTACATATATACATATTTCACTGAAAATAAATCATCTACTGAACGCTGGCGTATGATCAAGAAGTTGGGGGTGTCCAGGATTAAACCTGATAGTCCCATCTCAGTAAATCTTAATGAGCTTAATAATTACTTTATTAATCTCCCTGTTGATAACACTGGGGCTGTTGTATTTTCAGATCATCTAAGATCTCAACTTCCAACTCCTCGTGATTCATATTTTACTTTAACTATGACAAATGAGAATGAGGTCTATAAATCCATTATGATGATTAAAAGTAATGCGATTGGGGCAGACAACATTTCTATGAAGTTATTAAAAGTTATAATCCCCGCAGTTTTACCTGTTATCACGACAATCCTGAACAAATCACTTGCAACCTCAATATTCCCATCTGCCTGGAAATCAGCGATTGTTCGGCCAATCGCCAAGACGTCCTCTCCATCTTCTCCATCTGATTATCGTCCAATCAGTATCTTACCTGCGCTCTCTAAATGTCTTGAGAGGATTGTTCACCAACAAGTATGTAATTATCTTTCTAGTAATGATCTTCTTGGTAAGTTTCAGTCAGGTTTTCGGAGAAATCACAGTACCACCACTGCACTTCTATATATCACTGAGGATATTCGAAAAGCTATGGACATCAAACAAGTGACATTGCTCACTCTGTTTGATTTTTCTAAAGCGTTTGATTGTATCTATCATCCACTGCTCAATGTCAAACTTTCTCATCTTGGTTTCTCGTCTGACAGTATTTCCTGGTTTGAGTCATATCTGACTGGCAGGCGTCAGCGTGTACATGTGAATAACGAATACTCTAATTGGGGAAGTGTAACCAAAGGTGTCCCTCAGGGCTCTGTACTTGGACCTCTACTGTTTACTTTGTACATCAATGACTTATCCAACAGCATTTCTCACTGTAAATATCACCTTTATGCTGACGATTTACAAATATACTCTCATGTTGATGTATCAGACTTAAATGAAGGGGTTAATAGAATGAATTCTGACATTAAATCTATTGGTGACTGGGCGTTCAGGCACAGCTTAAGACTGAACAACAACAAGACTCAACATATTATTATTGGACATAACAGACTGATCTTGATACAGTACCCCGTATCTCTATTGATAATAATTCACTTAACTACTGTGACAAAATTAAGAACTTGGGACTCCTTATAAATACTACACTTACATGGTCTGATCATGTATCTTTAACATGTAATAGGGTTTTTGCTGGTATTCACACTCTTAAGAGATATTATAACTGTTTACCTTTAGATGTTAAGATTATGCTAGTAAAAACTCTTGTATTTCCCCACTTTGACTACTGCGACATTGTCATCAATGACATGCCTACCCATCTTTCTGATAAACTTCAACGAGCGCAGAACTACTGTCTACGTTATATTTTCAATCTTCGTCGAGATGAACATATCACTCCTTACTTCAGACGGCTAAATTTACTAAAGTTACTTGAGTACAGAAAGGTCAAAATTTTATCTTTACTGTACAATGTTCTTCAATCCAAAAATCCTTCTTATTTAGCTTCAAATTTTGTGTTTAACTTCAGCATAAGTAATCGGGACACGCGTCAGGGTTCTTCAATGTTAACTATTCCAGCTCATCGAACAGCACTTTACAATAGATCTTTTACTGTCACTGCCTGCAGACTGTGGAATAAACTTGATCCTTCAACTCGAAATATTGATAGTCGAGCTCGGTTTGTTGCGGCACTAAGGGAGTGGTTGTCGGCGGATTCATGGGGGTTGTAGGCCTTGGCCGTGCTGTCGATGCTGGACTGAGTGTATGTGTGATGTATGTTTGTTGTGAACTTGGAATACTTTTTATTTATTATTATTTTATTCATTAAATATGTTTTTTATTTATTATTTATTTTTTATTTGTTTATTTATTTATTTTTTCATGTAAGTAATTAGTTTTGTTTTCTTCTTTGTTTTATGTTCTTTCATGCTTTATGCTTAATTTGTTTAGTTTTAATTATCTTGAAACTCTGATTTTTTAAAATTGTTGTTTAACTTATAAATAATGTGCTCAGCAGCAGTGAACACGTAAGAACTCTTTAGATATACTCATTTTAGTTAAGTATTAATTTTTCTTTATGAGGTTAAGTGTAAGAGAGGACCTAACTAACTTTGCCTCAGAAAATAAAACGTTTTTCATTTCATTCATTTCATCTTCTTTTCTAGTTGTACCGTGACCACAACGCACTTTTGCATCATACAGATGCCAGTACGTGCATGTTTTGTATTACTGAATGCATAAGCACAATATAAATCAACGTAAACCCGCACGAAGGGCGGGTACTCTGCTAGTGTTGTATTAAAATCTAATGCTGTGTGTGTGTGTGTGTGTGTGTGTGTGTGTGTGTGTGTGTGTGTGTGTGTGTGTGTGTGTGTGTGTGTGTGTGTGTGTGTGTGTGTGTGTGTGTGTGTGTGTGTGTGTGTGTGTGTGTGTGTGTGTGTGTGTGTGTGTGTGTGTGTGTGTGTGTGTGTGTGTGTGTGTGTGTGTGTGTGTGTGTGTGTGTGTGTGTGTGTGTGTGTGTGTGTGTGTGTGTGTGTGTGTGTGTGTTTTTTAATCATCAGCTGTTAAAAAATACACACAAATGAAATGTAAAGTGTTGATGAAGTATCACGTTAAAGGTATGAGTTACTTTATTTGTTTTTTTTTTTTTTTTATTTTTTTCATAAGACGCCGATCGTCATGATATGGGCGAATATGGATTTCGAATGAGAGGGTGAGTGTAGATTAGCGAAAGTAGTCTCTGTTACAAACTAAGGCCGACTATTCCTTAGAAAGTGTTATTAATTAATATAATTAATTATAATAGCCAAATGACAGCATATACAGGTGTTTACCAGCTGATCCCTCTCCAAATGTATTATGACTCTGATTGGGTTCGAACTGAGAACCTTAGAAAATGAAGCTGGGATTGAACCAACTAGTCTACCCACCAATTATATTTATTTGACACCACCAGATTTAAGATAAAAACAAATAAAACTAACACTTTTGAAATAGGCTAAGCGATTCATGTTAAAATTTAACATTTAAAATAAATAAATTAATTAAAACATTACTTTTTATATGTTTATCCGTAGCTAGTTCATTATAAAGTAGTGTGTATAATCTGTAAGTTTAGCATAAGACATTTCTGTTGTATGTCATTGTATTGTATGAAAAAAAATAAATAAATGTATTATTATAAGTAATGACACAATAACGCAGTATAACATAATCAACAGGCGTGCGATCGGGTAGGCTTGGATGACGACTAAGTCGGACCCTGAGACTGTGTAAGGTGAACCAACAAACTAACATTTTTACTAAGTACAGTAGTTTCTCGCCGATGGTGAATCATCATCTCGGAAGAAAGCTATCAAGGCGAGAGAAGTAGGAAAATATATGATGGTGCCTGGCATTGCCACGCGCAGCGTCACCAAACGGTACTGAAAATATATGATGGTGCCTGGCATTGCCACGCGCAGCGTCACCAAACGGTACTGAAAATATATGATGGTGCCTGGCATTGCCACGCGCAGCGTCACCAAACAGTACTGAAAATATATGATGGTGCCTAGCATTGCCACGCGCAGCGTCACCAAACGGTACTGAAAATATATGATGGTGCCTGGCATTGCCACGCGCAGCGTCACCAAACGGCACTGAAAATATATGATGGTGCCTGGCATTGCCACGCGCAGCGTCACCAAACGGCACTGAAAATATATGATGGTGCCTGGCATTGCCACGCGCAGCGTCACCAAACGGCACTGAAAATATATGATGGTGCCTGGCATTGCCACGCGCAGCGTCACCAAACGGTACTGAAAATATATGATGGTGCCTGGCATTGCCACGCGCAGCGTCACCAAACGGTACTGAAAATATATGATGGTGCCTGGCATTGCCACGCGCAGCGTCACCAAACGGTACTGAAAATTGAACTTGCAAGCCCTTCAACGATTACTCTGTGTGGTTATAACAGTACCAAACACACTTTTGAACACGTATATTCATTATTATGCACCTACGCAGGTCCACGATCGATAAAAAGGTAAAATAACATGTTTTTAATGATTAAAAACTATCTTTAAACACAAGTTATACATAACTTTTTATTTAGTGATATGATTGTATTTATAAATGAAAAACAAGTTTTTTGGGGTGGACCGTCACATGAATATTCTAAACAATCTGGCCTAAATTAAAATGTAATATTTATAAACAAGATAACTGTAATCTTCAATACCACTGAAATGAGGTTGGGTTGAGCAGAGAGGTTCGGTGTTCCCTTAAAAGACCTCATTAAGTTCATGCACGTGTTTTAGTCACAGTATATTCCGTATATGACAAGTACATACTATGATAAATTTATGATGTATATAATAAATAAACACGCAAGACTTCTAATAAAAGTTTACCAACCAAATTAAAGGATAAACACCACAAAACCTATGCTTTAGAAAATAAAACGGAAAATGAACACTAACGAACAAAGAAAACTGCGAAGAACATACTTCTCATGAATGTTAAACTGCCCAGTATCTGAAACAATATTCCCACTAAAGAAACCGGACAACACTGAGAAGATATGCAATACAACAGCATATAGAAACTAAAGAACAACAGAACTAACTAAACTAAATAAAATAAAAAAAAACATCGGGAGAAGACAGAATTGCAGCAGAGTTACTTAAAACCCTAGGACAAAACTCGCTAACAGAAATCTCTCAAATAATACAAATCACATTGGAGTCAGAAATCATACCCGAAGAATTTAAAGCTGCACTACTATACTCCCTATCCAAAAAAGGAGACGGAACAGATATAAATAACTACAGAGAACTATTACTACTACCAGTCACATACAAGATCTTATCGACACGCTTACTTACCCGAGTACACAACATCTGAACATTGACTACCATCCAACATCAAGAAAAGACGTCTAAAGTTCTACGGACACTTAAGGATATTACCTGATTCCCAAATAACAAGGAAAACACTAAATCATATAAACTCACAAGCACAACACCCTAGATGAAAGAAGCACGAAAAGACAAAAAGCTAGCATAACTGACACATCAGACAGAGACACATACAGGAAAAGGCATATGAATGGAAGAAAGAACCAGAACAACCTAAGGGCTAACAATACAGACCCAAATGGTTCGAAGAAAGAAAGTTAGCCTTACCAACAAGATGAAGGAGTACGGGAAAGACAAGAAGAACAAAAATACCAAGGGTCACCACGCTTAACGCCTTCCACTCCAGTGATAACTCTACAATAATAATAATAAATAGTTCTAAATAATAAACTATTTTAAATTCAACAAAATATTGAAATTGTTGGACATGAGGCGCATAAATATAATTCAACAATCATGAAATCCGTTTTAGAGTTTGATTTCAACAGAATTTCTGCAGAAGAGTGAGAATACAGTGAATAAACAAGTAAAGAGTTTTCATCGTTCAATGGATAGAGAAAGGTATCGTACTTTCTGATGCTGAAACCTCTGAACCTGGCGAAGTATAACCAAACTGATTTCGTTACATCTGAAAGTATTTTATGATCAAACATAAAATTATGCTGTAGAGTCGTCGGTTGTATTTTCAATCTCGACTATTTCTTCAGAAGCACAAGTTAGTTTAATTCTGGGATATATTCAAGTGATCCAATTAACAGAGGAGTTAAAGACTATATATAAATTTAACATTACCATAACTCATATAATGTGGTAAACATTTAATTTTAGCAGCGAAATTGTTTTAAACTTTGATCCTTAAAAACGTGGGATACGAAACCTGAATAAAGCTCGGAGAGGGTACGTTCTGGCAATACACTACCAATATAGTGAACAAGTGAATTGATAAACTCTGCTCTGCATTAAAGTATCCGTTAGTACTCACCCAACAACGTTGTCTTGTAAAAAGAGTTGAAACATTCAAATACTTGGGTAAATGGATGAACTGTCATGTGATATGGAACCATCCCTACTAATACTAACATGCTGTTTCAAGTATTATTGAAAGAATTGGCTAGATCTTTTCATAGATTATTAAAATTAAAAAACCAAAATCCATTTATGTATGTAATTCTATAATGTCCTATTCAGTAGTTCGGTATTGTTAATGTTGAAAAAAAACCTAAGAGTTTGTTAATATTTTTTTTATTTAAAGAACATATGTAGTTTCTTTAATTGTAGTAATTTGTTTACATCTTGAATCAAATAAAGTTTTACTTCAGTTATTTTTCACTTATCTTTTTTATAAGTTTTTCAATAGGTTATTGGCCCAGATATCGTTTGAAGAGTGAAATAAAGTAAGTATAATATGGATTTAAGATTTAGAGTTGATAAGCTTGATGGTCAATTAGCGTGGAGAAGATGGAAACGACAAATGGACTTGTTGTTAAAACACAATGATGTGTTAGACATTGCTCAAGGAAAACGTATTAGACCAGAAATTCCAGCTAAGGGGGCTGGGAATGAACAAGCAACTCTTAATAAGATTAAACAGTTTGACAAAGATGATGCACTATGTCAAGTCTTAATTGTAAGTGCACTTGATGATAGGCAAGTTGAACTAACAGCAACTTGTCAAAATGGTATGGATATGTGGGGAAAGCTAATTAGTGTCTATGAACAGTCTTCTAATCAAAGGCTAGATAGAACCCTAGAAGCATTTTTCACAGCAGAAAAACTCCCAGATGAAGAGTTAGTTTAGTATTTTGCTAGGTTACAGTTAATATTTAGGGAAGTAAATGAGGAACTTATAAAGCACAAGGCAAATGAACTTCCAAACTTAGTACTAATGAGCAGAATAATGAGTACTCTTCCAAATGAATATTTTGAATTTAAAAGTGTTTGGGAGAGTGTTAAAGTGGAAGATAGGTCAATTGATTTGTTGATTGAGAGAATTAGGCTCATTGAACAAAGATTGCCTAAGTTCACTAAAGAAACTGCATTATCGGCAAAAGTAAATAGCACTGTTGTTAGGCCTAGTGAAAAAAAAATTTTCTCACAAAGAGAAAAATAAGAAGAAAATTGTTAAATGTTTCATATGTAAAGGTCCACATTACGCTAGTAATTGTCCCAATAAAGACAAAGGAAAGTCTTTCCAGCCTAAAAACAACAATTTGTTATGCTATGTTGCAAATTAAAGGTGTGATTGTACTTTTATTGCTGACTCAGGGGCATCTCAACATATGTGTTTTTGTGGAAAGTATTTTGATACATTTAGTGCATTTTCACAGCCAGTAAAAGTTACTGTAGGCAACGGTGAAGTTATCGAAGCTACTGGAGAAGGAAACATTCGTGTTTTAGTGACGTTTGGTCAACAAAAAGTAGTGAAGACTTTAGAGAATGTATGGTATGTGCCTAAGTTAGGTCGTAACCTCATGTCGGTGAGTCACTCAGTGGAAAAAGGATATACCTTTAAAGCATCACAAGATAAATGTGTATTTTTAAGAGGAAATGTTCCACAGGTGATAGGACACATGAAAAATGGTCTTTATGAACTTGAGTTTAAAGTATTAGTTCCGGAAAAGTCACAAGCAGAAGCAAACGCTGCTAGTAACAGTCGACCAAGAGTAAATACAGGAGTGGCATGAATGTCTTGCTCATCAAGACAAAGGACATGTACGACGACATCTAAAGTTAAGAGGGATCATTGTTGACAAAATTGATGAATTTTGTGAAAGTTGTGTTCTAGGAAAACAACATCGTGATTCTTATCATTCTAGAACTGTAAAACCAACAGAAGTAGGTGAATTGGTAAGTGGAGATGTTTGTGGACCAATGGAAGAGCCGTCAATTGGAGGTAGTCGTTATTGTGTAGTTTTTAAGGACTATTACACAAAATACAGACGTGTTTTCTTTGTTGAGAAGAAGTTAGATGTTCCTGATTGTGTGGAAACATATATTAATGAATGTAAAACAGCAGGACATGTTGTAAAAACTTTTATGAGTGATGGAGGCACAGAGTTTTGTAATTCCAAGGTGAAAATAACTCTTCAGAAAAGAGGAATAACTATGAGAACTACAATGCTATATACACCGGAAGAGAATGGTTCAATAGAGCGAGAGATGCGTACTCTTGTTGAAAGCGCAAGAACTATGCTGGTTAGTAAAAATCTACCAAAAAGACTATGGGCAGAAGCTATGAATACAGCTACTCATGTAATTCCTAATGTACAGGTCCTGTGAGAGATGGACTGACTCCATATGAACTGTGGTTCAAGAAAGGACTTGCTCCGATTAATCATTTTCATCCGTTTGGTACTGAGTGTTTTGTACATGTGCCAAAACAAAAACGGAAGAAGTGGTCAGTAAAGTCAACAGCAGGTATCCTAGTTGGTTACTGTGGTGAGCGAGACGGTTACAGAGTTTATGATGGATGGAATGTCATAATCAGTCGTGATGTTGTCTTCAAGCCTTTGAGCAGAGGGCAAGGAAAATGATAAAGCAGTGATTGAGGAAGACACTATTTCAAATGTTTCCGTTTCTATAAAACCAGAAGTTGTTGATAAGTTTACTGAGTCCGAAGTCAAAAATCAGTTTATAGATAATACAAGTTCAAGTTCAGAAGTTTCAGCCTCTGAAAGTGATAGTCAAAATTTAGATGTTGAAAATGAAGATCATGTAGATGGTAGTGGTGAATTTAATCGGCCAAAGAGACAGTGTCAACCTCCCACTTAATTAAAGGACTATGTATGGAGAAGCTGTAAGCAGTCCAGAGTGGTATCATTGGCAATCAGCGATGAATGAAGAGATGGGGTCCCTTCATGAAAATGATGTTTTCAAACTTGTATGTTTACCCAAAAATAAAAGAACCATAGGAGTAAAGTGGGTGCTTACAAAGAAGAGCAATCCAGAAAGATATAAGGCAAGGTTAGTTGCTAAGGGGTATGCTCAGAAAGAAGGTGTGGACTATTTTAGTACATACAGTCCAGTTGCAAGATTTGATACTATAAGGACTGTATTGAATATGGCTGCCCAAGAAAATATGTACTTAAAACAATTTGACGTGAAGACAGCTTTCTTCTACTCTAAGTTAGATGAAGAGATATATGTTAATCAACCAGAAGGCTACGATGATGGCTCAGGTAAAGTGTGGAAATTAAACCGTAGTTTGTATGGATTGAAGCAGAGTCCTAAATGCTGGAACAAACGGTTATCTAACTTTATGAAATCTCAAGGTTTTAGAGCTAGTACGACAGATCCTTGTCTGTTCATTCGAGAAGTTAACAATCAAAAGATGTTTGTTGTTATCTATGTGGATGATGGACTTATCTGTGGAACTGATGAAAAACAAGTTGATGAATTTGTTCAAAACCTGAAATGTGATTTTAAAATCAAGGTAACAGATCCTGAAGTGTATTTAGGAGTTGAGATCAAAAAGAGCAAAGATTCGATCACACTTAGCCAGAGGGCATACATTGATCAAGTTTTAGAAAAGTATCGGATGGCTAACTGTAATCCAGTGTCAACACCTGTTGACAAGTTTGAATGTGACAAAGAAGAAAAGTCTTTAGCAGCTGGTGTGCCATATCGAGAAGCTATTGGCAGTCTAATTTACTTGACAAATACCCGCCCAGATATTTGCTATGCTGTTAGCATGGTTGCTCAACATGTGAATAGCCCAAGTATCAAGAATTGGTCTCAGGTTAAGTGGATTTTCAGATATCTGCAAGGTACAAAGAACTATGTCTTACAATATAAGAAGGGAGATCAGGTTCTTAATTGTTATAGTGATGCAGATTATGCAGGTGACCAGGAAAGTAAAAAATCTCGGTCAGGCTGTATATGTATGTTTTCTGGAGGAGCAATAAGTTGGTTCTCAAAGAAACAAAATTGCATTTCTCTATCCACAACAGAGGCTGAATATGTAGCGGCCAGTGAAGCAGCGAAGCAGATTGTTTGGCTGAAAAGTTTGTTGGAAGAAATGAAAGGTTCTTCAGTTGAAGCTAACTTGTACATTGACAATGCTGGTGCTGTAAAATTGACTCAGAATCCTTTCATGCACGGAAGAACAAAACACATACGTGTACGATATCACTTTGTGAGAGAGAACCATGAGAAGGGTGTTTACAAGGTTGAACACGTACCAGGCAAACTTCAGTTAGCTGATTTTTTAACAAAAGGACTTGTTGGTAGTCGATTAAAGGATTTACTTGAACTCTCAGGTTTGAGGGCATGTTGAAAAAAAAACTTAAGAGTTTGTTAATATTTTTTTTATTTAAAGAACATATGTTGTTTCTTTAATTGTAGTAATTTGTTTACGTCTTGAATCAAATAAAGTTTTACTTCAGTTATTTTTCACTTATCTTTTTTATAAGTTTTTCAATAGTTAATCATATCTGCTGGATGGGTGGATCCTATAATGTTCTTAACTGTCTGATAGTGCTTAAATGTAAGATACTGAGCATTATTTTGAAAAAAATCTACTGAAATCAAAGGCTTTCAAAATATTAACACTTTATCTAAAGTTCAATATACTATCATTATAAACAATTTAAAGAAATCTTTTTAAATCTGAAAATATAATCACAAACATGTCTCTCTTACTTAAAATTACATAAAAAATACTTTCCAAGTCAATTCAATATGTGGCTATTATTTATTTTAATAAGTAACATAATCTCCTGAATATGATGATAAGAAATGTATTAAGTAATATTGTACGTGCATGGATAGGTGGGTCAATACTACAGTACGTGTACGTGCATGGATAGGTGGGTCAATACTACAGTACGTGTACGTGCATGGATAGGTGGGTCAATACTACAGTACGTGTACGTGCATGGATAGGTGGGTCAATACTACAGTACGTGTACGTGCATGGATAGGTGGGTCAATACTACAGTACGTGTACAAATTTGAACTTTGATTTTGGATGTTGCATCATTATATTTTTATAGTCATAAAATATATATATATTACTCATTATGACCATATAAAAAAGCCAAATACCACTGATTCACTCATTGATGAATTAATAATACTCCTCAGGAAATCTCAAAAACCACCAAACGGATTTACACGAAATTTTGAAGAAAGTTAGCTTTAGTATTGAATGGACTCACTAAGGAAGGATTTTTCAAATTCTATTCCTAAGGGGTACAAACGGCCCTTAAAAATTTCCTTTTCTTCCATAAGAATAACATTGGTTTGATTTTAGTAAATTAATAACAGCTGGTTAGTAAATTAACAAACATTTTTATTTTGTATGTTTGACATTACCCTATTGAATCATTAACAGTTCAATCTTCAGCTGTGAAACAAAAACAAATGAACTAAACAAGTTTGAAATAGGCTACATAATATCCTAAACTAATAAATAGGTATCAACGCAAGTAGTGTGAGTGAGATAATGTAAATAAGTTTAATATTGGGATTTTACGTTGTACAGTTAATCTACTATTATTCATGGTCAAAAGTTACATGCCGAGACCGAAGGCCGAGGGTGTGTCGTGACCTGTGTCGACGTGCGCATCAAGGCGGAGTTGGCACGTGAAGCGTGCAGCGGTGTCCCCTAGTAATATTAATAATTTGGAAAACTCGTTGTCGAATGATCTAAGGTCACAGGACTTTGAACCTGAATTAGAGATAGCGCAGGTTCTAATCTTGGCCTACGACAGTCTAGTTTTTTACCTTGAAAGCCTGATTACAGTACAAAGTTAACAATTCACCATACTCTTCAGACGGGAAGTTACAAAACTGAAAATAACACTAAAATAAAAATGGTTCTTTTATTATTTCTTGAGACGAGTGTAAAATCTATCCTCAGCCTTCAATTGTATACATATTTTTGTTTGTGGTATGGGAATGAAAATTTAACTTCACATTGAAAAAAGTAAATAAATAACTAAGTGTACCCGTGTGTCAGAGCCGTTGGCCGAGCTAGTGCGTCATGACTTTAACATGATGGCGCAGGTTCGTAAACTGGCCTTGACTGATGGGTTTTATCAGTAATATTCCTCTTGTACTGCATTGGTCCTTCTCCCTAGTCTGCCTGATAAGTTCCCCGCACAGATCAATAGTCCACGCGGAATGGATAGAGTAAGGCTAAAGCGGAGATTACTCTCTCCTGCTTTCCTGTTTTAGGAGATCGGCCTCTCCTTATAAAAAATGTGTCAGGCTGAAAGAAAGCACGTGGTCAAACGTAGATTTAATGTGTCAATGTTAAGTATTTTGAGTATGATTTTAACTGCGAAAAGTACTATTGCGTGCTGTATGTAGGCACTGGTCTGTGTCATAGTGGTGTAAGGCCCACCTCAAATCAACCAGCTTGGGGGGTGGGGGTTGCACCGGTTGCAAGGAACATCACATTTTACAACTGTTTACCATAGTAGAAGAGAAGGACGCGCATTTTATTATTCTTAGAACTGGCTGTAATACTATAGTTGATAAGACTATTTGAAGACGAATTAAAAGTGTATTAGGCATTCATAGTTTAGTATGACATATAAATAACTGGCATACAACATGCAATATAAAATAAAGCATTAATGACACGCAGGAATAGTTCTGGAATAATTAATAATGGAATGCTGTTTAAAGTAGTTATTATTCAACATAAAAACAAATTACCAATCACAGTACTGACATAAATGCTAATATGAATGGGGGATGTAGTGAGTGCGCTATCTATGAAGTGGCAAGGATGTAAGTCTCCTCAACCACCATGGAGAATCGTGCATGTTACCCAGCGATAGACTTGAGCCTCGTAGTACCTACTTCACATGAGCTTAAGTTAGCTTTACAGAACTCACAACTGGCGAATGTCAAGATACAACCACTCATAAATTAATATTTAACCATAATAAGTTAAAATCGTCCCTATTTGAATGTATTATACAACAATTTCCCGAAGGAGCCTACTGCACCAAATAAAAGACTGGTTGGAAATAATAATTTTAAATTACCAAACACCGACATAAATCATGCTTTGACGATTTAAATGAACACAATTTAGCGAATCGTTCCTAAGGTTTTATTCACTTATGTTATTAATTTTAAATAAATTATATTTGTTGTTTTATTTTGGGATGCATAGCTGGACAAGGGTAGATTTTCCTCTGACTAGTCTAAGAAACAACACTGACAACATACCGTCGTATTCTGAAAGACTGGCCTGAGGTCACTTCTCTGCTAGTTGAGCTGCCTCCATTCTTATATTTCCTATTACATGGCCTTTCATTGGATATTTTCCTTTACGTTTTTATTTTTCTGATGAATATATTATGTTAAGGGATTCATGAAAACAAAGGAGTCCACGTAATTGCGCGAAGTAAAAGCCTCAGCTTGATACAACGTGTAATTTTCTTGATAGTATACAATTAGCATTAATAGTGGGACAGTTTTTAAGTTTTTTTATTAGTTTTATTAAACCTTTTAATTAGATTTCGAGTTTAAGATTAAGCAAATTTGTGTGGCATTTCCTTTCAATCCATCTTCATTCTTTCCGAAATTAAATTGAACCACGCTCTGCTACCAATTGAGACCCATCCCCCCACCAAAGCTGGTAAGCGTGCCAACCGGGGGATGGCTCAAAACAAGTCGAGCGATGGGATCACGGGCGGCAGTTGGAGGGTCAAAATAAAACTCGGCAGCTGAGCAAAACTAATTTTTATTATCATGAAAGCCAAAAAAATTAATTAATCAAAACGGCAGAAGGCCACAATATTAATTCGCACTTAAATCAATAATAACAAACCCTAAACTTAACAAGATAATACACAAAGCTACAAAACAACAAACTCAACAAATACCAAGATGAACAATTACATGGCCTATCTGCAGTTTAGCCTGACACCCCAAAACGTAAGCCAAATATTAAGCCCCAAATAAAAGTGAAAATTTAGAAAACTTTTGGATCACAACACTTAAACCGGCAATTCAGCCCACATCCCATGATTCCACCGGGCCAGGGAGTAAGCCGGAATCCCTGGGCAGCTCCGAATTAAAAGTTAAGCAAAAGTCCCATAATCCCCTTTTGGTGAGTTTAAAAATTAAACAATTTAAAAGAAAATATAACACGGTACCGTTCGAGTAAAAATTCACTTCCAAACACCCCTAATACACGTAAACCAAAAAATAAATAACAATAACTAGGCCTAAACATATGAATAAATAATAACATGATTTAACAATGGGGACCTAACAAATATAAAAATCTAAACAAATGTAACAACCAAATAAACTAATTAAACTAAATAACAATAAATATAAATAAATAAATATTAACATCAACAAAATCTTTGTGTATTTTAAAAAAGTTTTTCTCTTTAATAAAAAATATAAGTCCCCATGGCTGTTTTATGAATCACTGCAAGCTCCAGTTTTAGGCCTAGGCCACATAAAGTTCCGCACCATTTTCCTTTTTATTTCTTTTTTTTATTTTTCACTTTTGTTTTTTCTTTTATGCTTCACTATCAAAACCCCCAGCTCAGCCGCCGGGAAACTACATAGAACGCACTGACCTGAGGACAGAAGACTTCTACCACCACAGATGTAGAGCGGGTAGCTGGCGACTCCAGACTCCAACATGGTCCTCAGGCCAGGCTAGCAGTGCAGATGGTAGACAATCCCCGGACGGCAGGCCGAGGGTAGAAACGTCCTACTCGAGGACCCTGGAGTTTTGGGAACCTTAGCCTAACATATTCTCGTGACGAACGGCTGCTGAGAACAAGTGAACAGACAGGCCAACTTGACCGAAGCTGCTGGAACACGGAACGAAACGGAACTGGGCCAACGGCCACCAAATTACGCGAAACGCAGGGCGTGAGCGATCTCAGGCAGCCTGGCAGACAATGACAAAAAAAAAAAAAACGAAACTGTACCGGTCCAAGACCCGGTACAGTCCTTAGCCTGACACCATGGGCCCTTAGCTTGTCACACTTGGTCCTTAACCTGTCATACTGGGTCCTTAGCTTGTCACTATGGGCCCTTAGCTTGTCACACTTGGTCCTTAACCTGTCATACTGGGTCCTTAGCTTGTCACTATGGGTCCTTAGCTTGTCACAATGGGCCCTTAGCCTGTCACGAGGGGTCCTTAGCCTGACACCATGGGCCCTTAGCTTGTCACACTTGGTCCTTAACCTGTCATACTGGGTCCTTAGCTTGTCACAATGGGTCCTTAGCTTGTCACACTTGGTCCTTAACCTGTCATACTGGGTCCTTAGCTTGTCACAATGGGTCCTTAGCCTGACACCATGGGCCCTTAGCTTGTAACACTTGGTCCTTAACCTGTCATATTGGGTCCTTAGCCTGTCACGATGGGTCCTTAGCCTGACACCATGGGCCCTTAGCTTGTCACACTTGGTCATTAGCCTGTCACAATGGGTCCTTAGCTTGTCACGATGGGTCCTTAGCCTGACACCATGGGCCCTTAGCTTGTCACACTTGGTCCTTAACCTGTCATACTGGGTCCTTAGCTTGTCACAATGGGTCCTTAGCCTGACACGATGGGTCCTTAGCCTGTCACACTGGGTCCTTAGCTTGTCACACTGGGTCCTTAGCCTGTGACACTGGGTCCTTAGCCTGACACGATGGGCCCTTAGCTTTCACAATGGGTCCTTAGCTTGTCACACTGGGTCCTTAGCTTGTCACACTGGGTCCTTAGCCTGTGACACTGGGTCCTTAGCCTGACACGATGGGTCCTTAGCTTTCACAATGGGTCCTTAGCTTGTCACATTGGGTCCTTAGCTTGTCACACTGGGTCCTTAGCCTGTGACACTGGGTCCTTAGCCTGACACAATGGGTCCTTAGCCTGTCACACTGGGTCCTTAGCCTGTCACAATGGGTCCTTAACTTGTCACACTGGGTCCTTAGCCTGTGACACTGGGTCCTTAGCCTGACACGATGGGCCCTTAGCTTTCACAATGGGTCCTTAGCTTGTCACACTGGGTCCTTAGCCTGTCACACTGGGTCCTTAGCCTGACACGATGGGCCCTTAGCTTTCACACTGGGTCCTTAGCTTGTCACACTGGGTCCTTAGCCTGTGACACTGGGTCCTTAGCCTGACACGATGGGCCCTTAGCTTTCACAATGGGTCCTTAGCTTGTCACACTGGGTCCTTAGCCTGTGACACTGGGTCCTTAGCCTGACACGATGGGCCCTTAGCTTTCACACTGGGTCCTTAGCTTGTCACAATGGGTCCTTAGCCTGTCACACTGGGTCCTTAGCCTGACACGATGGGTCCTTAGCCTGACACGATGGGCCCTTAGCTTGTCACACTGGGTCCTTAGCCGGTCACAATGGGTCCTTAGCCTGACACGATGGGTCCTTAGCCTGACACGATGGGTCCTTAGTTTGTCACAATGGGTCCTTAGCCGGTCACAATGGGTCCTTAGCCTGACAAGACGGGCCCTTAGCTTGTCACAATGGGCCCTTAGCATGACACGATGGGCCCTTAGCTTTCACACTGGGTCCTTAGCTTGTCACACTGGGTCCTTAGCCTGTCACACTGGGTTCTTAGCCTGACACGATGGGTCCTTAGCTTGACACGATGGGCCCTTAGCTTGTCACACTGGGTCCTTAGCCGGTCACAATGGGTCCTTAGCCTGACACGATGGGTCCTTAGCCTGACACGATGGGTCCTTAGCTTGTCACACTGGGTCCTTAGCCGGTCACAATGGGTCCTTAGCCTGACAAGACGGGCCCTTAGCTTGTCACAATGGACCCTTAGCCTGACACATTGGGTCCTTAACTTGTCACACTGAGCCTCACCTTGATACAACGTATACATTTCTTGATAGGATACAATTAGCATTAATAGTGGGACAGTTTTTAAGTTTTGTTATTAGTTTTATTAAACCTTTTAATTAGATTTCAAGTTTAAGATTAAGCAAACTTGTGTGGAATTTCTTTTCAATCCATCTTCATTCTTTCCGAAATTAATCAGTTTCTCTGTTTCATCAATTTATGTTGACAGTGGATTAATTGTTTCAATTTTAATTTTATTATGAAATTAATAATGAAAAAATAAAAGATTAAGTTATTTATAGCTTTTTGATTTTCCATTATGAAGTTATTTTTTCATAAATGAGGGGTCAATCTTCTTTTTACCTTATTCTGCCCATTTCCCAAAGACTACTGATATGTGCGGGGAACTAATCACACAGAGTCTGGGGTGAACCAATACAGAAAATTATTAATACATTCTTCCAGTTCAAACTAGCATTCGAACCTCTACCATCTCTAACTCAGACTCACTCCTGACGCTTTAGACTTCTCGGTCACTGGCTCGCTTAACGAACCAAACCAAAACCAATGGATAACGTTTAAAACAGACGTTGAATACATAAAAACTGTTTTTAAAAAAAACTCGTTTTAAATCAGCAGGACAAAAGGTTCAATTCATATATGATCCAGTAAAGTAGAATCTATGTCAACCCTGTTCCTCTGATCATGAGTGGCTCAGTAACAAGAGAATGTAACAAAATACGGTGTAGTCATTTTGCCCAACTAAGTGACCATGCATCACGCACTTTGATGAGTGATAAACAACGAGTAAAAGTAAAATCCTTGGATATTTCTGACTCCACGTTGTTGACATCAACGGAAGTCAAGTGAGTATCGACTCCCTTCCCGCCTGACACTCACCTCTTTATATTGACCAAACCACATCCGACACACGCTGACACACTGGTTCTGACACTACGTTGTTGAGATCGACGGAAGTCAAGTGAGTATCGACTCCCTTCCCGCCTGACACTCATCTCTTTATATTGACCAAACCACATCCAACACACACTGGTTTTTACCTCACTTATTTATATTTTACCTAATTTGATAAAGAAGCCTTAGTTATTCTAATCGTCGATAAATATTCCTTTTCTTTATTTATCTAACCTAACTGAACGGAATATTTATTATTGAAATAAACATTTACTGTTGAATATTTTTTAATTTTACGAGAAAACAACATTTCCATCAGTTAGGAAAAGCTTGACGAAAAAATAAAAGTTCTACAAGATTGTAATGTTGTTGTGGTTGCAGAAATAAAATAAATTGAAATACAAACTAAATTTATTATAATTAATTTTAATAATTAATTATTAAAATTAATTTAACTACTATTATCGAGTGAAACCAATACAATAGAGCCTGTACTTTATTTTAACCGATTATGCGTTAGTTATAATGTAGTGTTATTACATTTAATCACTATTCAGTCGCCAAAACAATAATCAAAAGTGTTGAATTATTCCACTGAGGAATTAATGATTCAGTATATAAAGTGCTTGGGAATTATTAAGTTTAAAGTTTCATATCTAAAGAATATAAAATAAAAATGTATATAATTTATAAGAGTTATTCACTGAAATTAATTGAAATAATCTTAATATATAAAATTCGAATCTATATACACCATCATCTCGAAATATCCTGAACCACTGACCAACTTTTGATGAAATTTGGAGGGAAGTTAACTTTGAATCACAGAGACCCACTCAGAAAACATTTCTCCGAATTCTATTCCTAAAGGGTAGAGATAGCCCCCCCCCAACGTTTCCTTTTTTACCGTAAGATTAACACTGGCATTAACTTAATTGAGTAATATACCCTACTTCAAACAGCTGATACAAAAAATAAACATGTTACAAAAGTGAATCTATATTTTCCGGTAACAGCCGCGTCAAGGTTCTATGTACATTATTTACAAAGTAACCAGACGTTTCGTCCATAATGTGATGTGGCATACTCAGTGTATCGCTGAGACTAAGATTGACGAATAACCTTCCAGCTATATAAAAGGTGGTGGGGTGGGGACTGATTTGGAAGGTACTGATTTGTACGCTGGAGAGGGGTGCGGCATGTACCACGTGACTTACGGCCATGGCCATGGGCTGAAGAAAATCATTATGGCTGACTCTTCCATTTTGTTTTAATTTACTTAAAATGAGTTCCCATGTGTTCGGAAGCCGTATACTTTCAACCTTATTAAAATTATTTCTTGTTTTATATATTTCTATACCTTCCCTTACGATTCTCGGATAGTAATGCGGGATGTTGGCAAGGACTTTAGTTTGGTCAAATAAAGTTCCATGATTAGTTTTAGTTTTTGTGCTATGTTTCGCAACTGCAGACTTTTCCGTATCTTCATTCTTAGTATGCCTTATATGTTCTTTAATCCTTGGGTATACTTCAGGCATAGCTAATGGAATATAATCTTTTACTGGTCTCAGAAAATTCTTCAATTTTTTCGGTGGCTTGTAAATGTTTTTTATATCAGCTAATTTTTAAATATCAGAAATATTTAATATCCTGCCAATCTTTTCCGTTGTTCTCTTTATGTAAGGTAGATATACCTTTTTTGAGGTATTCTTATCTTGTTTTGTATCTATCATATTTTCTTGTTGTTTCCACTTTAGCTGTTTCCCAATAGTATAATTGATTTCTCCTGAATATCTATTCTGTTTTAATGTTGAATGTAATATTTGCTTTTCTTTCTTCCTACTATTTGGCCCCGAAATATGAATAGCTTGAATAACTTAAGTGTTTTAAACTGCATTCTTCTGTGCTGGGTGGTGATGGGAAGCAGCATCTATTGGTTTATGCGTAGGTTTCCGGTATACCGAGTGGCCTATTCGTCTCTCTTCTTCTCACAGTTAAAACGTCAAGGAAAGGCAGACGTCCATTATTCTCAAATTACAGTGTAAACTTGATAATAGGGTGATTAGAATTACATAGCACCTTGACGCGGTTGTCACTGGAAAATATAGATTCTAGTTATGACACCGGCCGCTGAAGCCTAATTTCTAAGATAAAACAAAAGCTTGGCTAATTTGGTGTTCAATGTAAAACGTTTTTAATGTAATTTCTACTGAGGCTTATAGGGGTTTATAGACTATACAACTTTGTTATGTAGGAGAGCGGTAGCAGGCTTAGCTTTTATTTTGATGCGATGGTTTAGAGGGAACCACGATAGAAGGGTAAGCAGTCGTAGAGAACAGCCCCTTAGCAAAGCAAGTGCAGTCGATTAGTCTTTCATTAGAATTGACTGAACTAAATTAATACAATATACACGCATAAACAATTTTATAAAACATTTTTAACTATATATGTCCATTACTAAGATTTATAGACATAATATATTGAATGTTTTCTACCTATTCACGACCAATGATTTGGTGCACGTCCTCCCACCCACTATACACAAATGGTGATATTGACCCACCCATCCACCAATAAATGTTCGGTGGTAGTAACCCTCCCACCCACCTATGCACGTACCGTATTATTAACCCACCCACCCACCTATACACATACGGGAGTATTGACGTAACATAATACCCACCCACGTTAAGTCTGTTGATTTACCCCTCTACGCTCTATCTTACTGGACCTTAATGGCAATCCACTAACCAATGTTCCTGGACACGAACTTTGGTTAATGGAATCTTCAAGTGGGTTTGTCATGACTTTGATGACTATGATGGAAAGTATAAACTTACTTTAGAGTGTTTATTTCACGTGGAAGAGAAATTTCATCACCTCTCCAGCTATTCTGACACTCTCAATCGTATGTAAGGATTACCGCACTAAGTGCATTTTACACTCAACTATATCACGGAGAATAAAAATGATAAGATAAAATAGTCAGTAACAAACACACAAGCCGAAGCATTACCATCGTAACACAGTATATCTAGAGAGCAGCAATAAAGACTCATTTGTTTCAGGTTTACTAGTATAAATGAGGGTATGGCAATGGGGTGAGATTGTGGGGTTAACTACCACAATACTTCGGACCACAATACTAGGTGTAGGGTAGTTATACCCTCATATATAAACCACCAGAAAATAAATTGTTTAATTCTTACCAATTAAAACTTTAGTTCAAACGCCAAATGTTGTGACCCACTCATAAGTTTTATATTATAATCAAAAAATACTCCTAAATAGAGAAGAGTTTGAAACATATTCTATCTTCAGTTTCCTGCATTTGACTTTCTTTTAAATAATTAATTTCAGTTGTAAAAGTTAAATTCTTGTGCGGCACTGCATTGGTATCTTTATATCGGAAGGAAGGGATGCGGTATATGGGCTTCTCTGTACACTAAACGATGATTAGACTAGGTACACTACTATCCACCCGTTCTGCTTCCGGGACATAGTAGCCAGAGTTGACTATTACGATACCGTTAATTTAGTTACCTAAATAATGGGCAAATTTCTCTAACTATAGATCAATGCTTATTTGCAAAGAATATAAATTTGCCCCTCTCACTTGTCGGTCCAGTATTAGTGTTTTAACATTTATATTCTTAAAACAAAAAAAGCCTTGCAATGTTATGTAAGTTATCTACCTAAAATAATTCCTCTCTTTCGAAGGTAAAGCTATAGCGTGTGTACCTTAGGCTTAATGTACCCATCAATGTTTTTAGTAACGTTCAGTACTTCAGGTATAACGTGTACTTCAGTTATATAACACGTGCACTTGAGTTATGACGTGTTCACTTCAGTTATGACCTGTGTACTTCAGATATAACGTGTGTACTTCGTTTTTAATGTGTGTACTTTAGTTATAAGGTGTGTACTACGTTTTTAATGTGTGTACTTTAGTTATAACATTTTTTAATTACTGGACAAAGTGAAGACAAAGCAATAGCAACACACAAAAAGAAAACCTATGACTTGAAATTAAAAAGTTTACTTAAAGAAGCTAATCTTAACTTTATTGTGGATTCAAGTAATAAAAGTAAAGCCGTCTGGGAAGTTATTAATAGCGAAAGGTCAACTAGAAGGGAAGTTTTGTAACCTCTCTCCTTCTCGAGTTACATTACATTAAGTTTTTTTATTAATTTGATAAAATATTATGCAAATTAAATTTATTTATAATATCTCAGGGTCGTTTTTTATGGGTAAATCGGTGAGGATGTAAATTACAATGAAAAAGACAATTGTTTGAAAAAAGCTAATTTATTACATTCTTTTATCTTTGAATTGATATATGAAATTTAATATTACAAAAATGAGTTTAATTACTTTTTACTGATTTCTATAACATGATTAACTTAGTTATAAAGTAGAACTTATCTTTAAGATTCTTTGTCGGTAGCTCCACGTGGTCTTCGGTATTTGTTTTAATTAAATGTATCTATTTCCTCATTAAAATAATTTATCATTTATTTAATTTAATTAATTTAGTCGTCAATTTGGTGGACCTGTTACAGTTTCAGATTCTGTCTGGAGATTAAAAATCGCTGACAATTCTGTAGAAGATCTTTCTTTTATAGCTGAACAGTTTAACTCCTATTTCACAACAATCGCAGAAGAATCTCTTAAACTTAATAAGGAAACAAGAACTACAATGTTTTACACACACAACAACTTCCAAGGGAAAGAACTTCTATCATTTAACCCAGCATCCAATGACGAAGTGTTGAATATCATCAGTTCACTAAAAACCTCCTTCTTCAGGCTACGATGAGATTTCATCAATAATTTTAAAGTTCTGCAAGCATGTGACCTGTCAACCTTTAACTGATGTAATCAATAAATCCTTAGCACAGGGAGTTTTCCCCTCAAAATTGAAGTTATCTAAGGTCTATCCACTTCACAAAAAAGAAGTAAGTATGACATAACCAATTTTCGACCAATATCTTTAGTTCCAACCGTATCTAAGATACTGGAGAAAGTAGTTCTTTCAAGAATACTTGAACACCTCAGGCAGAATGAGCTATTACCTAAAGGATAACATGGGTTTATCCCAGGCAAATCAACCATCACTGCTCTTACTGAACTAATTGAAAAAATAATTGATAATATTGACATTGGAAACACCATCACTACTATTTTTCTCGACTTGAGCAAAGCTTTCGATTCTTTGTCCCACACAGTAATTATCACCAAGATCAGTGCCCTTGGAATAAAAGGAACAGCTCTTAGCTGGTTTAAAAATTACCTTACTGGGCGAGAGCAAATAATCGAATTAAAGCAGAGTATATATTATTGAGGGTATCACAGAGGTTGTCCAGTCAAGTCCACAAAATATTACAAGAGGAGTCCCACAAGGGTCAGTACTGGGCCCTGTCTTATTCATATTGTTTACAAGCGACCTCTCTGAAAACCTTGACGCTTATAGTCACCCCATCATGTATGCAGATGATACTGCACTAGTTACCTGCAATAAATCAGTAGAATCACTGGAAATCAACACCTACATTTCAGTTAGCCTAGCACAGCAATATTGTTTAAATAATGATCTAGTGTTTAATCCATCTAAAACCAAGCTCCTTGCGTTGGGAAGACTTAAAGATCATATAACAGGACCACCTGATTTGGAAAGAGTGGATGAATTGAAACATCTGGGCGTGTTTCTTGACCAAAATCTGACATGGAGCTGTCATATAGATAACCTCTGCTCAAAACTAAGCTGCGTCATTTTTGCCCTTAAAAGAATTAAAGCAACTGCCACATCATCTGCCTTAAGGATTGCCTATTTCGCCCTTTTTGATTCTCATCTCCGATATGGAATCACTCTATGGGGTGGCTCCGTCAATTGGCAACCTCCAGAGGATATTAATTCTTCAAAAGCGAGCAATAAGAATTATGGCTGGTCTCTCTCACCTCGACAGCTGTAGAGAAGCTTTTAAAGACCTAAAAATCCTTACTGTTACCTCAATGTATATAATCGAGGTCATTATATACCTCGATTATTTATGCTTCAAAACAAAACCTGTTAAGAAATGAAGAGGTGCATGCATATCAAACTAGAGGAGCTCAGACATATCACCTTCCAGCCCACAGAACCACTATCTACACCAAAAAGCCATCGTATGCTGGAGCCAAGCTCTTTAACGCACTTCCCAAGGACATTAAAAATAGTAATCTGAAGACACTGAAAAGACAACTACATGACTGGCTGGTGGATAAATCAATCTACAGCACGGAAAGAATTCTATAGTACCCTTGACCTTTAATTTTTGAAATTTTCTTAAAATTTCCTGCACTTGAATATGTGACCAATTACATTTTTGTTGTTGTTGTTTTAATGTTATAATTTGTGACAAATATTCTGTTCTCAATGATCATGAATGAAGATTTCTGTATTTCTGTATAATGTGTGTACTTCGTTTTTAATGTGTGTACTTTAGTTATAAGGTGTGTACTTCGTTTTTAATGTGTGTACTTTAGTTATAAGGTGTGTACTTCGTTTTTAATGTGTGTACTTTAGTTATAAGGTGTGTACTTCGTTTTCAATGTATGTACTTTAGTTATAACGTGCGTACTTCAGTTATACGTGAGTTTTTATTGTGAAAAACAAATATAAAATATTCAAGTACACACGAACTTAATTAAACACGCTTCTGTAAATACCTGCGAATTAGAATCTGACCTGAAATACCAACTCAAATTACAGTGTGAATCCCCACAACACATGTTTAAATTGAAACACATATTCTCATGCAATAAAACGTACAATGTAAAACATTCCACTGTTAAGAAAAAACAAACAATGGTTATATGGGTGCAACTGCAACATAAACAGAGGTTGGAAACGTCCCTGGAATGTAGGCTAACAGGTGAGTGACCACCCCCCTTACAACTATTATTTAGATGGGGGTTTGTTTTGTTTTTTTGTATTGACTGTGATATTTTCATTGTTAATTGTTTAGTTCCCCAAGTTTCGTGTAATGTATAATAGTGACATCATTATAATAAATGTTAAATATTGAAAACATTTCACTGTGGAAGTGTTAATATTTTTTCCGGCAAATTATATGGTTTAAACAGAAACAAAAATATTTGTACCATGCATTTTGGTAATTAAAGTATTTATATGATGATAGTAACAGTAAAATGTATTCATATTCTAGTATAAAATACATTAATTTGTTAGTATGAATATAATAATTTTTATTTAATACATGACACTGTGAATCATGTATCAGGAATCATCAGGACATCTCATACAATATAATCATACAATATAATTCAGGAATATAATCAGAATCTCAAATCAGGACATAGCTTATACAATTCGTAGTTTACAAACTACAAGTTTATACAAACGTTCATGTGATTTTAAATTAATGACAGACATATAATATGGAAAAAACTACAAATTACTATAAAAAATAAAATTAATGAATTCAACATTTTTGGACTTCTTAATTCCTAAATTGTTTAGCGACTTTTGGATTGAATTTAAGTTAGAAAAGAGTTATAGTTATGAAGTGTTTTAATAGTCGGCACTGGTGGCGCAGTGCTGTAACCCAGCTACATGGGGACAAAGTGTTTGGGAGATTGTAGGCGATAGGTTGGATGCTCGGTCCTCTTAATACCGACATGGCGTCCGCTTGGTGGTTGCTATCGGCGTGGACACTACTAGAGAAGTCTGGGGTGTCCATGTTGGGTGGTAATCATTGTGCGGATGTTGTGTGGGGGAGATAACTGAGTATCAGGCTTGTCAATTAGCTGAAAAATCAGACCAGCACTACGTGGTTCGGATTCCACGTAAAGCTGTAGGTCCCTTAGTTGCCCTGGCTGTTGGGCTATTAATAAATTGCCCTTTCTGAGGAATAGTTGAACTCAGTTAGTAACCAGACTACACTCATCCACACTCATCCTACACTCATAAAAAAACCCCATTCATATTCGCCTTAAAATACGCACAACGTTGTGTCGGCGTCTCATATGTAAGAATGTAAGAATGTAAGAATAGCTCTGAAAATATTTATCCACATTTTAAGATATCGTGTTATCCAAAATTCAATATAGTTAGTATCCTTTGTATATAGGCTTACATAGGTAAGAGGGTTGGAAAAAACAAAATACCCCTTATATTAAATAAATGTTTCCATTTAGAAAATCATTTCATAAGTACATTAGTTGTGACTTATGTTTGGCAGAGTCGTAAGTGACACAGACGCAAGCGCCTCCAACGTGGATTTGTAGCTCATAGGTACGAGATAGCTCATTGATCGCACTCATCACCCTCGCTCACCATAGTTACTCTTCAGTCAGAAAGTACATTAATTGTGACTTATGTTTGGCAGAGTCGTGACACAGACGCAAGCGCCTCCAACGTGGATTTGTAGCTCATAGGTACGAGATAGCTCATTGATCGCACTCATCACCCTCGCTCACCATAGTTACTCTTCAGTCAGAAAATACATTAATTGTGACTTGTGTTTGGCAGAGTCGTGACACAGACGCAAGCGCCTCCAACGTGGATTTGTAGCTCATAGGTACGAGATAGCTCATTGATCGCACTCATCACCCTCGCTCACCATAGTTACTCTTCAGTCAGAAAATACATTAATTGTGACTTGTTTTTGGCAGAGTCGTAAGTGACACAGACGCAAGCGCCTCCAACGTGGATTTGTAGGTCATAGGTACGAGATAGCTCATTGATCGCACTCATCACCCTCGCTCACCATAGCTCACCATACCATAGTTACTCACCATAGTCAGAAAGTTACAACAGAAAATAACACTATAATCAAAAAGGTTCTTTTATTCTTTCTTGAGATGAATATAAAATCTCTACTTATTCTTCAATTGTATACATATTTTTATATGGGAACGAAAATTTAATTTCATATTGAAAACGTGTACCCGTATGGGAGAGCCAGTAACCAAGTGGTCTATGGCGTCAGGACTTCCTACCTAAGTTAGAGTGTGCAGGTTCGAATCCCGGGTTTGACTGTTAGTTTCCATCAGTAATATACTGTGATGGTTCTCTCCCTTACTCTGGCTTATAAATTCCTCACTTAAATAAATCAATAGTCTATATAGAATCAGATTACAGCAAATATTACTATCTCCTGCTCTGCTGTTTTATTAATATAAAATACATTCGATTTTATTAATATAAAATACATTATTAATATAAAATGCCATTCGAATACAAAACTTCAAATAATTTGAGAACTCAAAGACAGAAACTTTCCTGAGTAACTCAATTAATATTACATTAAATATAGTATTGTATAGTCTTATGCATTGATTTTACCTTAAGAAACGAAACACTGTACTACATGGAGCTCAGATATATAACACCTATGGAACTATATTTAATTTAAATATACTGCACCATTTAGATAATACAATAACATTTCAACCCATATTAAATAAAGTTGTTTTTTCTCTTTTTTCATTAATACAGAATGCCTCAGGCAACATTTGAACTCTTAAATATTTTGTTTATTTTCATTATTTCAGTATAATCATTAATTTCAAATGAAACGTGAACAACAAAATTACCTTATTTATGGATGACTAGCAGGCAGCCCTTGCTTCGCTACAGAGTGATTTTCTGTGCTTGCTTACCTTTCCCTCCATGGTTTTCTCTGAACTTTAGCATCAATATAAAATCTCAGCCTGCTCAGAGGTAAGTAAAGAATGTTTTATCACTTCCCTCCACAGTCCGAAGCCTTATACTCTGACCAACCACACCGACAAATTAAGGAGGGGGGGGTTGCAAAGTAGCGTAATTGTGTCAGAGTTACCTTAAATCAGTAGAAATTACCTTAAATATTTAAAAATTAAAACCAAACTAGCTTTTGTGTCATGTGAATGTTTTTTAATCGAACGTTTCAAATGGATGAAGGAAAAAGTAAACGTTGGTACCCCGTAGAAATGGAAATTCGAGGAACCCTTTTTTAATGGGTCACTATGATACAAAATCTGACACCCTATTACCGCTGTCAGTGTGTGACTGGTAATAGGGTAGTTAATCTTACTGCTTGGTATACACTATTGTCAGAGTTGTGGAGGCTAGGTGTTATGGAGTTTGTAGGTGATATGTCCTGCTCTCAGTCCTCTAGTATCGTCAAGTCGTCCACTCAATGTTTATCAACAAAGTGGTGCTTCTAATGTTTATTTATTGAATGACCCGACTGGACTTAGAGCACTCTTACAACAAATGCTGAGAGTATGAGGAATTTGGGAAGGCTACAACCAATGGCGTGGCAATGTAAGTCAGCCGAAACTGCAGCATCACCTTTGTCTTGTATTCGCGCCACGTTTTAGTTTTCTAAATATACTTGTTTGATTATGAATTTGAGTGTGAGTAAACATATTATGATCGTGGAACGTCTAAACATATTAAAAGTCTGTGTGTGAATCGGTGCACGTCGTGAGAGCCTGTGAGAAAGTGTGTGCGCGTATGTGTTCAAGTTTAAGTCCAAATAACTTTATTTATTAATATTTAATACAATTTGTACAACTGTAACCATGTGTCTAGACACGTGCGGTTACCAAAACGTTATGCTAAGTTATAATTAACTATTCTAATCAGTCTTGAATGAATAGTGACAAAATTAAAATAAATTGGTTCTTCTAACTCTCAATGTGTGTGCGTGTGCGTGAGTGGGTAAGTGTGTAGGTGTGCGAGTGTGTTTAGGTGCGCGAGAGAGAGCGCGTGCGTGTGTAGGTGTGTGAGTGTGTGTAGGTGCGCGAGAGAGTGTGTGCTCATGTGTGCGCGCGTGCGCGTGTGTTAGAATGTGTGTATATGAGGGGGGGGTATGTGTGTGTGTGTGTGTGGGTGTGCACGAGCGCTCGCGTATGTGTATGTAGGCTTACCTGGCAATGACTGCATGCAAGTTATTTTGTTTTCCTTTAAATAATATTATATTTTTACAGTCTAAGTCCAACTGAGCTCCTGCATGAAGACAGGGGACATTTCTGATCCCCTTGCATGTCAGTATATTTCCCTGCAGCAGTTTTGGTAGTTTTTAGATTAGTTAAGATAAATTGTAATGGTACATATACATATATATGTATATATATATATATATATATATATATATATATATATAGTTAGTATCTTGAGCGTCTTTTATTATACTGTTAAAATAAGGAAAAACATGTAAATTTTGTATGCTGAATGGGAAGATAAACAATTTTCAATATTAACGTATTATGATCGTGGAACGTATAAACATATAAACGTATTATGATCGTGTAACGTGTAAACATGTAAACGTATTATGATCGTGGAACGTGTAAACATATAAACGTATTATGATCGTGGAACGTGTAAACATATAAACGTATTATGATCATGGAACGTGTAAACATATAAACGTATTATGATCGTGGAACGTGTAAACATATAAACGTATTATGATCGTGCAACGCGTAAACAAATAAATGTATTATTATCGTGGAACGTGTAAACATATAAACGTATTATGATCGTAGAACGTGTAAACATATAAACGTATTATGATCGTGGAACGTGTAAACATATGAACGTATTATGATCGTAGAACGTGTAAACATATAAACGTATTATGATCATGGAACGTGTAAACATATAAACGTATTATGATCATGGAACGTGTAAACATATAAACGTATTATGATCGAGGAACGTGTAAACATATAAACGTATTATGATCGTGGAACGTGTAAACATATAAACGTATTATGATCGTGGAACGTGTAAACATATAAACGTATTATGATCATGGAACGTGTAAACATGTAAACTTATTATGATCGTGGAACGTGTAAACATATAAACATATTATAATCGTGGAACGTGTAAAGATATAAACGTATTATGATCGTGGAACGTGTAAACAAATCAACGAATTATGATCGTAGAACGTGTAAACATATAAACGTATTATGATCGTGGAACGTGTAAACATATAAACGTATTATGATCGTGGAACGTGTAAACATATAAACGTATTATGATCGTGGAACGTGTAAACATGTAAACGTATTATGATCGTGGAACGTGTAAACATGTAAACGTATTATGATCGTGGAACGTGTAAACATATAAACGTATTATGATCATGGAACGTGTAAACATATAAACGTACTATGATCATGGAACGTGTAAACATATAAACGTATTATAATCGTGGAACGTGTAAACATGTAAACGTATTATGATCGTGGAACGTGTAAACAAATAAACGTATAACGTATTATGATCGTGGAACGTGTAAACATGTAAACGTATTATGATCGTGGAACGTGTAAACAAATAAACGTATAACGTATTAAACGTGGAATTTTTTATTGTTCAATAGTGTTTTACACGTTTGTTTTCTATAGTTTTTAGGGTGTTCTTATCAGATCATTTTTGGAATGTTTCTATTTTTATTGTTTTAGCCAATTAACAATGCCTTTTCAAGTGGATTTCTACCACAACAAGTAATAATTATTGTGTGTTGTCAAACACAGTACTGTTGGCAACACTGCGTGTCAGAGCTACACTGAAGTGCCACTAAGTAGTTTACAGAGGGATTCTAGGGCGACCATGTTGGTGGCCAAGGTTCAGTTGTTGTCGTCGATAGCAGACAATTTAGAACAACATTAATATGTTTGAACCCCACAATAAGATGTCGTTACCTTAGATGCTCTTACTAACGGATTAATAATAAATGACCCTTTATAAGAGGCAATTTCCTTGGTAAAAAAGACTACTAGTAAACTCACTAATTTACACTCATTCACAACCTATGTTTCTACAATAAGTGGCATAAAAGTAAGTAACATGAAAGGAATAAGTAGTTGTGTGTTTATGTAATTTAATATGGTGAAAATATAGGTCCAGTGGCAGCCTATGTAGTCCTATCCATGACGATATGAAGTGCGTATAACTAAAGTTTAAACTCGTCTTATTTTACCAGGCGAAGTTAGGGCTAAGAAGCCCTCTCTAACACTTAACCTGACTAGCGAGGCACGCAGCAAGTTTACTAACTAAATAGCCTATATTTAGTTCAACTTATTTATCAGCGAACGTGAACGGAAAGTGCATAAGAAATTAACGAGAATCTAATGATGTTTTTAAAGAATACTTCTTTATTAATTTAAGAATTCATTAATTAGTAAATTTCACAAAAAAACTAATAAAAAGCAATCTATAAACGGTAATATAGAGGAGATCGGGTTTTTACGTTCAGCCAGAGAGGATGGGAAAGAATGGTTCACAATCAGTCTCTTCTACCAGTGATAAATCCCGCTGTGGCAAACTGTACTTGATGTCGTTTTACCGTCTACCGACCAATAGCTATCATTCACCATTCCGCCAATTCCATTCAGGACAATATATTGTAAATGTCTAGGTCTGCGGAATATAAAATATACAATGGAGTTACTTTGGTTTACTCTTTAGATAAGTGATTGTGTTCTACCCCAATGAGGCTGAAGTACGAAAAGCGAACCACACTGACTTGGAATCAAATTTCAATTATTTATTAGCAATGAATTATATAATTACTAAATTATCACGTTTTATAATATTTCACATGTTTAATTTTGTTGTACTTGCATCGATAGTTGACATTGAGGTTTTATATTGAAACATTTTGAGCAGTAACTGATGTAGGAAGCGTTTTATCGATACTTCAAGAGAAAGATTGAGTTCAAGAAATGGCTATTAAATTAAAGCAATATTAAATAGTATTTCAATTTCTTTTTACTTAATTAGAGAAGCATGTAAATATGGTGGTACAGTGCTGTAACCCAGCTACTTGGTCACTGTTGTAAGTGTTGTGGAGATTGCAGGTTATATGCTCGGTTATTAGCTGAAAATCAGACCAACATACGTGGTTCAGATTCCAAGTAATGCTGTAGGTCCTATAGTTGCCCTGGCTATTCGGCTATTAATAAATGGCCCTTTCTGAAGAAGAGTCGAACTCAATTAGTAACCAGACTACACAGGTCATCCACACTCATCCTATACTGATGTAATCATTCATATTCGCCTTAAAATACGCACAAAGTTCTGCCGGCGTCTCATACCTAAGATAATCAATTGTTCTTTAAAAATTGTTCGTGGATGTATCGAATTCACATTCATGTATCGAAACCAAAAAAGCATATTACACGATGTTTGCTTTAAATTTATTTGCTTCTAGTCCAAAAAATAACTGGAACAAATGATAATTCCTCCTTTTGAGGTCAATGTATTTAAAGTGGTAATGACTCTCCCACCAACACAGATTAATGGTGATAGCTATTATCTCAGTTTTCCGTTAACAATAATACACCGTATTAAAAAACTATACAATTTAATATGTTTAAAATTAGATCACATGGCCTCAGGTCTTCAACTTATTACACTGTTTTACACTTACACAAATATATAGATGATATAAGCTTCAAACATTACGTCTCAGAAATGCACAATTGCTATGTATCAAACTAATTATTTAAGATAAAGGACTATTTTTTTCGATAAACTTAGCTATAACATATTTCATCATATAGGCCCAATAATTTAAATTTCCGTATCTATATAAATTTTATATTCATACTTCATTTTAACTAAAATGTATTAGTTAAAATGAAGACAAAATTGTTAGAATGCAATGACAAACGAAGACTACAATTGTATGGAGATATTAAGACAGTGAAAAAATTGAGTGTTTTGAAAATGAAAGTGAACCTTAAATCAGAAACCAATAAATGGATTTCTGAAATAAAATAAAATATAAAATCATCAGTAAAACACATACTGAAATTTCAAACTGAATATTCTTGCAAAATATTTTTGGTTGGAAATTTGGATACAAGGACATTTGTTTAAGTTTATTTTACAAGGAAAATAAATGAGACAACCTTGCCTAGTGAAATAAAGAATGCTCTTTCCAAGAGAATAAAACAAGTGTGGACATAGAGAAAAATAATTAGTCTAAACAAAGTAAAATGTACTTTGATGTAATTTAATTAATCCCATAAGTGAATAGTAATATTTTGAACTAATGGATACATTTAAAAACAAAAACAACATTATTTAATTGACTCGTCTTATTTTTATAGCAATTGTATCAACAGATCAAGTTCAGATAAGATTCAAGGGATGTCTCCTTATTTTGTAACAAGTAAGTTTTAAGGTAAGATGTGAAGCGTAAATCATTCTTAATTATTTATTAACCGATTTTGAGTGACATAACCTTAAAATAAATCACTTGACTTGAAAGCATATTAAAATAAATAAATAAAATAAACTCTTACCTTTAATGCGTCTGGGAGAAAATTTGAAAGGAATTCTAAAATCTCAGGAAGTTCGTCCTCTTGTGCCAAACGGAAGTTCTTCCCTTCAGGCAATAATTCCATTTCTTCGTTGTATATGTAACAGATAAAAAATACGGATGGTTTAGTTGAAATAATATACATAAATATGTATAATGTGTGAACAAATCGTTAAATATACTTTTATTCACTAAGAATAACAGAAATTTCCTGATTAGGGTTGCTAAATAAACAAAGGTGAAAGGATACTAAATAAGTTTAAAAATAAACTAAAAATTAAGATATTTTCTCTTCGATAAAAGAACTGAAATTTCCATTGATATTATGTCGAATGTAAATAGTGATTTTAAATGTTCACTGAATCTTTTAAAACGTTTGTTGAGATTTCCAAAACTAACCTTCATGATTGATTACAGAAATTTACAAAATAGTTTGGATTTGTTGCTCTAACACCAGTCAGTCCAATTACAATGACGTTGTCCGAATCTTATTTAAAAAAAAAAATAATTGTTCATAAATAAGTTTATGCATACTTATTTTCCCTCATTAGTTACAAATACTTGATTAAATCTGTTTTATTGAAGGTTTGAGTATTTTATTACATATAGAGTGATTACATATTTAATTTACTATACATAATTATAAAAGAGTGGTTAAGTAATATTTATTTTATATAATTATGTTTGTAACATAACAGTCAGCGCCATCAAGAAAAAAAATATTATTGTTTAGCTACTGCCAAAGGTGTCTTTGGAATAACGGTATTAAATTATTAATATAATTATTTTGATAAATCACATACTTTATTCATATGCAGATCAAATTATTGTATCCTACATAATTTTGCCAAATTTTTTGGGCTAGGGAAAGTTATAACAATTTATGAAAATGACTGTAAATTACTTTACTTCATATAAAATCAAGTAAACAGTCAACATTTATTTTTCTAATGACTTCAGTAAAAAATAACGATTAATAGTTTAATATCAGACTAAGCCACAGCCCAGTGTGGGCGGGTGTAGCTGACAGCCTAGCGTGGGCGGGTGTAGCTGACAGCCTAGTGTGAGGGGGTGTAGCTGACAGCCTAGTGTGGGGGGGGTGTAGCTGACAGCCTAGCGTGGGCGGGTGTAGCTGACAGCCTAGTGTGGGGGGGTGTAGCTGACAGCCTAGCGTGGGCGGGTGTAGCTGACAGCCTAGTGTGGGCGGGTGTAGCTGACACCCTAGTGTGGGCGGGTGTAGTTGACAGCCTAGTGTGGGCGGGTGTAGCTGACAGCTAGTGTGGGCGGGTGTAGCTGACAGCCTAGTGTGGGCGGGTGTAGCTGACAGCCTAGCGTGGGCGGGTTTAGCTGACAGCCTTGTGTGGGGGGGTGTAGCTGACAGCCTAGTGTGGGGGGTGTAGCTGACAGCCTAGCGTGGGCGGGTGTAGCTGACAGCCTAGTGTGGGCGGGTGTAGCTGACAGCCTAGTGTGGGCGGGTGTAGCTGACAGCTAGTGTGGGGGGGGTGTAGCTGACAGCCTAGTGTGGACGGGTGTAGCTGACAGCCTAGTGTGGGCGGGTGTAGCTGACAGCCTAGTGTGGGCAGGTGTAGCTGACAGCTAGTGTGGGGGGTGTAGCTGACAGCCTAGTGTGGGCGTGTGTAGCTGACAGCCTAGTTTGGGGGAGTGTAGCTGACAGCCTAGTATGGGCGGGTGTAGCTGACAGCCTAGTGTGGGGGGGTGTAGATGACAGCCTAGTGTGGGCGGTTGTAGCTGATAGCTAGTGTGGGCGGGTGTAGCTGACAGCTAGTGTGGGCGGGTATAGCTGACAGCTAGTGTGGGCTGGTGTAGCTGACAGCCTAGCGTGGGCGGGTGTAGCTGACAGCCTAGTGTGGGCGGGTGTAGCTGACAGCCTAGTGTGGGCGGGTGTAGCTAACAGCCTAGTGTGGGCGGGTGTAGCTGACAACCTAGTGTGGGCGGGTGTAGCTGACAGCCTAGCGTGGGCGGGTATAGCTGACAGCTAGTGTGGGAGGGTGTAGCTGACAGCCTAGTGTGGGCGGGTGTAGCTGACAACCTAGTGTGGGCGGGTGTAGCTGACAGCCTACCGTGGGCGGGTGTAGCTGACAGCCTAGTGTGGGCGGGTGTAGCTGACAGCCTAGTGTGGGCGGGTGTAGCTGACAACCTAGTGTGGGCGGGTGTAGCTGACAGCCTAGCGTGGGCGGGTATAGCTGACAGCTAGTGTGGGAGGGTTTAGCTGACAGCCTTGTGTGGGGGGGTGTAGCTGACAGCCTAGTGTGGGGGGTGTAGCTGACAGCCTAGCGTGGGCGGGTGTAGCTGACAGCCTAGTGTGGGCGGGTGTAGCTGACAGCCTAGTGTGGGCGGGTGTAGCTGACAGCTAGTGTGGGGGGGGTGTAGCTGACAGCCTAGTGTGGACGGGTGTAGCTGACAGCCTAGTGTGGGCGGGTGTAGCTGACAGCCTAGTGTGGGCAGGTGTAGCTGACAGCTAGTGTGGGGGGTGTAGCTGACAGCCTAGTGTGGGCGTGTGTAGCTGACAGCCTAGTTTGGGGGAGTGTAGCTGACAGCCTAGTATGGGCGGGTGTAGCTGACAGCCTAGTGTGGGGGGGTGTAGATGACAGCCTAGTGTGGGCGGTTGTAGCTGATAGCTAGTGTGGGCGGGTGTAGCTGACAGCTAGTGTGGGCGGGTATAGCTGACAGCTAGTGTGGGCTGGTGTAGCTGACAGCCTAGCGTGGGCGGGTGTAGCTGACAGCCTAGTGTGGGCGGGTGTAGCTGACAGCCTAGTGTGGGCGGGTGTAGCTAACAGCCTAGTGTGGGCGGGTGTAGCTGACAACCTAGTGTGGGCGGGTGTAGCTGACAGCCTAGCGTGGGCGGGTATAGCTGACAGCTAGTGTGGGAGGGTGTAGCTGACAGCCTAGTGTGGGCGGGTGTAGCTGACAACCTAGTGTGGGCGGGTGTAGCTGACAGCCTACCGTGGGCGGGTGTAGCTGACAGCCTAGTGTGGGCGGGTGTAGCTGACAGCCTAGTGTGGGCGGGTGTAGCTGACAACCTAGTGTGGGCGGGTGTAGCTGACAGCCTAGCGTGGGCGGGTATAGCTGACAGCTAGTGTGGGAGGGTGTAGCTGACAGCCTAGTGTGGGCGGGTGTAGCTGACAACCTAGTGTGGGCGGGTGTAGCTGACAGCCTACCGTGGGCGGGTGTAGCTAACAGCCTAGTGTGGGCGGGTGTATCTGGATCAGCCTAGTGTGGGCGGGTGATGTTGGTAGGTCATAATAGCTTCAATATTTGTAGGAAAATGTGTAAAATGAAATAAACTAAGACAAGAAACGAGATAAATAATAATTATAAAAATAAGAGTAGGGAAAATATAATGAAATTAGGCTCACGCTCGGGTATCTTCGGGTCGCGGATCCAAGATGGCGGCCACCTTCGGGTATCTTCGGGTCACGTGACCACCCCGAGCTCTGATTGATCCATTTTTTGTGACGTCATCCAAGATGGCGGCGCCCATGTTTCCCGCCAAATTTCCTAACCTCACGTTTCCCGCCAAATTTTCTCAAATTTCCCTCCAATTTCCCTTGTTATACTATATAAAATACACTCTTAACCTAACTTTTTCCATGTTATACTATATAAAATGAACTTTTTTTGTCCAATGGCGTCTTTTCCCTCCCGCGCCAACTCACACCCCGTGGGAAAATTCCCTTCCTAAAATTCCCTAATCCAATATGGCGTCTTTCCCTTGTTACACTATATAAAATGTAAAAAGGTGACTGTATTTACACTATAATAAATGGCTAACGCGTTGTCTGCTGATCGGGCGCGCATGCGCGTTGTTACTCTACTCATATATACACTACTCCATATACTCTGTGTGCTCGACGCGATCGCAGCGCTTCTAACGGCATCACTGTGCGCGGGTGACGCATGCGCATCTAGACGCTTCGCTCTGATTGGTTGTCTCCCCTACTTAACCGACCAACACAATCAATCTTTCTCACTTCTGTTCTTGCGCTCATACTGATCAGACGTGTCCTCACTTTACTCGATATTAAATAATTTAACTTTATTAAATTTTGGACACCGTTCTCTGTACGGTATTTCAAAAGTAAAAATCAATATTTTTGAATATCCTTGATTTTTTTACTTTAATTTAATAATTAATTTTTAATCAATTTTTTATCGAAGTAAATTAAATTGAATCCTAACCTAACCATGGAATCTTTTGCCATTAACGATAACCTGGTCACCATCTCCCGTCGATTCGACACTTCCAGTCCCGATATCCTTAATGTACTTTCCGATCATAAAAATAAAATCATGGCCGAAATAAATAAACACCTAAACAGGCTCGGGGGAGTAAAATGGTACATTGTGGTCCAAATTAAATTCACAAAAATTGTTAACAACGAAGAAATCTCAACAACACCTTTCTTTCATGGCAAAACTCGTCCCTTGTTACCTTCTGATTCTCTAGATGTACAATACTCTGAAGCTACAGACAAAATTTTAGAAAGCGTGGCTAAGTGGGTGAACCAGGGAAGTGGGTGGGTACTTGAAAATGTTTTACGACTTGATCTGTTTATTGTAAAATTTCAACCCTTGTACGCCTCTTCTTACATACCCACCCCGAAAAAAATTTCTCACCCTACTAAGGGAATTGTAAATATTAAAAATGACGATCAAAAATGTTTCCTGTACTCTGTACTTGCCCATTTGTACCCTGACCAAAACAGGCGAATAACTTATTATAAATCCTTGGAACATAATATAAACATGTCTGGTATTAGCTATCCTGTCAAAATTACCGATTTAGATAAATTTGAAAAATTAAATCCCACTTTGTCAGTCAACGTCTTTGGTTTTGAAAACGATGAAATTTACCCCCTAAGAATAACCAAAGAAAAATTCAGACTTCACCACGTAAAATTGTTACTATTGACCACTGACACCACTACTCACTACTGCTTGATTACTAACATGTCACGACTGCTATCTCACTTGACTAAATACGGAAATGCATCACACTACTGTGACTACTGCCTACACAGATTTTCTAGCCAAGACTTACTTACTAACCACTTACCTTTGTGTTCACCACACGGTGCACAAAAGACCAGACTTCCTACTGATGACGAAAAATACATGTACTTTAAAAACTATACACTTACTCATAAAGTCCCATTTACTATCTACTGTGACTTTGAGTCCTTTGTCGTACCTATCCCTACTACAATTAACGACCCATCTACGTCACACACGGCCAACACTGCCCATCACGTCCCCTCTGGTTTTTGCTATGTAATTATTGATAGTGATGGCAAACCAGTAAAACAACCTAAAGTCTATAGCGGCCCCGACGTTGTAGATACTTTTCTAAATTGTTTGATTGCAGAGTCTGAGGAACTCTTACCTATTATTCATAAAAACATTCCTATTAAAATGTCTCCGCAAGACAAAATAGTTTTCCAAAATGCTACCACCTGTCACCTTTGTCAAAAACCTTTAGACGGAGACAAAGTAGCTAACCATAATCACCTAACGGGTGAGTTCTTGGGACCCGCCCACAATTCATGTAACCTAAATTATAAAGTTCCCGATCATATTCCAGTCTTTTTCCATAACCTCAGAGGTTATGACTGCCACCACTTGATCCAAGGGTTAGGTAAATTCAAAAAAGAAAAACTGTCATGTATCGCTACTACTAGCGAACGGTACATTTCAGTCACCCTTGGGTCACTACGATTTTTGGACTCACTTAAGTTCCTTAACGCTTCTTTGGACACACTCGTGTCCAACTTAGTTACTGACGGGGCTTCCAAATTCAAAATTTTAGGGCAGTGTATGACCAACACAGACTTACTACTACGAAAAGGTGTCTTTCCCTATACGTACATGACAGACGAATCTAAATTTAACGATACTGAACTTCCTCCCAAGGAGGCGTTCTACAACGACTTGACACAAACACCTATTTCAGACGAAGACTATACCCATGCACAGACTGTATGGGATACCTTCAATATGTCAACTATGAAAGAGTACCATGACCTTTACTTACTAAAAAGACTATGAAAGAGTACCATGACCTTTACTTACTAACTGACGTGTTGTTACTGGCAGACGTGTTTGAAAATTTTAGGACGACCAGTATGACTTACTACGGTATTGACCCGTGTAAAGTCTACTCTGCCCCCGGACTGGCATGGAATTCCATGCTAAAAATGACAGACGTACGTCTTGAACTACTTACTGACATAGACCAACACCTCTTTGTCGAGTCTGGGATCCGGGGCGGTGTCTCCATGATACCCAACCGGTACGCCCAGGCCAACAATCCTTACCTTCCTGACTTTGACAACAAAAAACCGACTAATTACTTACTTTATATTGATTGTAACAACCTTTATGGGGGGGCCTTAAGTGAACAGCTTCCACATTCAGAATTCAAGTGGATCGACCCCCAAGACATTGACATTACAAAAGTACCTGACGACTCTGACATAGGTTACATTTTAGAAGTTGACTTACACTAACCAGACCATTTATACAGCCTACATTCAGACTTTCCACTAGCCCCCGAACGAAAAATAGTGACAGATGACATGCTTTCCCCATACTGTAAGGACTTACTTCATGAACTCGACTATAAACCTGCCAAGACTGAAAAACTACTAACTACACTTTGTGACAAAACAAAATACGTTGTACACTACAAGACTCTAAAACTTTACTTACAACTTGAACTTGTACTGACCAAAATACACAGAGTTCTTAGCTTTAAACAGTCTGCCTGGTTAGCCCCATTTATTAATTTTAATACGGAAAAAAGAAAAGAAGCGAAAAATAATTTTGAAAAAGATTTTTTTAAGTTAATGAACAACGCTTAGTACGGGAAATCCTTGGAAAATGTTAGGTCGCGTATTGATTTTAAACTCGTAAATAACGAAAAACAATTGGTTAAATGGACAGCTAGTCCCAGACTTAAAACAGTTTTTGCTTACAATAAAGATATTGCGGGATTGGCCTTGAAAAAACAAACAATCTTTTGAAACAGACCCATTTACGTTAGGTTCTCAGTCTTAGAAATTTCAAAATTTATCATGTATAACTTCCACTACAACTGGACAATTACACTGAAAACCAAAGCCCAGGATTGATCTATCGTGTGTAAAGTAAGTATATGCCACGTGCAGCGTCTCTGCCACACACACAGTCAATACGCGTGTTGTGATATTGATAAATGGAAGCCACCGGCTGGATTGATCTGTCGTGTGTAACAAAAGTACGTGCGACGTCCAGCCTTCCTCCCACACACACACACACACACACACACAGTCAATACGCGTGTTGTGATATTGATAAATGGAACCCACCGGCTGGATTGATCTGTCGTGTGGAACAAAATTACGTGCGACGTCCAGCCTTCCTCCCACACACACACACAGTCAATACGCATGTTGTGATATTGATAAATGGAAGCCACCGGCTGGATTGATCTGTCGTGTGTAACAAAAGTACGTGCGACGTCCAGCCTTCCTCCCACACACACACACAGTCAATACGCATGTTGTGATTTGATAAATGGAAGCCACCGGCTGGACTGATCTGTCGTGTGTAACAAAAGTACGTGCGACGTCCAGCCATCCTCCCACACACACACACAGTCATCCGCGTGTTCTGAGATTGATTAATGGAAGCCGCCGGCTAGAATTCATCTATCGTGTGTAAGGTGATGAATTCTATGACATGCCACGTCCAGCCTTCCTCCTACACACAATCAATACGCGTGTTGTGAGATTGATAAATGGAAGCCACCGGCTGGATTGATCTGTCGTGTGTAACAAAAGTATGTGCGACGTCCAGCCTTCCTCCTACACACACAGTCATACGCGTGTTCTGAGATTGATTAATGAAAGCCGCCGGCTAGAATTCATCTATCGTGTGTAAGGTAAATACATGCCACGTGCAGCCTCCCTCCTACACACAGTCAATACGCGTGTTGTGAGATTGATAAATGGAAGCCGTCGGCTAGAATTCATCTATCGTGTGTACGGTAAGTACGTGCTACGTCCAGCCTTCCTCCCACATACACAGTCAATACGTGTGTTGTGAGATTGAGTAATGTAAGCCGCCGGCTAGAGGTCATCT
>JAQJVL010001798.1:135000-144606 GCA_035578905.1 Stictocephala bisonia
GTTTTATTTCTTATAATCACTATATTTATTCTTTATGACATTCCTACCGTATATACGTACCTAAGCACCGTACCACATTCTTTGAAGAAGAAGTTTTCTGTTCTGCTATACAATTATTTAACCATTTTTCATTACATTGTAGGGCTGAGAAAATGTAAATAAATTCAGAAAAGACTTGAAAACTTTTATTTTGTATGGACAATTGCTATTTGGCTTGTTTTTATCTGATAAAAACTTATCTTGTTAGTATTTTAGTTTAGTTCTAGTACTAGTTAGTATCTTAGAGATAATTTAATTTACGTTTGTCATGTAATTATTATTGTTAATCGACAATAAGTTATTTGAGATACATGGGATTTATTAAATTCAACACAATTTGAAGAACAGCAATTTAAATTGTATTCAGATTGTCTTAATTACTATCTTAGAATGGCTGTTCTACGAAAATAATCAAAGTTTTCCTAAAAAAGACGAACAACAACTGTATGACAAAAGGAACATTTCGAAAGAAAAACTAAATTTGTTTCCGAAATTTAAAAAAGAACTTCAAACGAATAGTTCAAACATTTTTTTCGAAATTTTTACAGAGACGTTATCCAAGCTGCGAAAGCATATGATATCTCTAAATCAATTATGTTGTCCAAAAATGTTTCCAAAACTGTTTGGGACATCATAAACAATAAAAATAAGGCACATAAAAAAATCAAAGTAAAAATCAGAGATAGACTTGTGGAGGATGCGACTAAGAATAAATGAATTTATTTCCCATAAATAATTACATAATACATGCATGGAAAATGTGAGAAATATACTGGCCACTTTAACCAGTAGCGAGGCCAGTTGTACAATAGAAAATTATAATAAAATTAACAAGTAAAATTGGACTCTAGCATTATAAGAAAAATATACTCAATATTTAGCCAACTGTAACATCTGAGGATTTTAAATAGTAAAAATAAAAATATATATAACTGCAATTATATAAAATATGGAGTAGTAAATAATTGTAAAGAAGGGAATTGTATTTAAACTAAGACATTGTTGATATATTCTACATACTGCTGAGAAGAAAGCCAAGTGATTGTTTGCTTGAAAAGTTTTTGAGATTATTAACATTCTTGATTTGAAGTGGTATTTTATTAAAATATTTGGGTACCAAAAATATAAAAAGGAATGACGGAAAATAGTTTTGTTGACTTTAGGCAATTTAAAACAATTATTTACGAAACTTCTTGTAGTATGTAGGTGATTAGACATAATGTTTTCTGTATTTCCACTTCTAATAAAAAAATACAATCTCAAAACTTTAAAAATGAAAAGGTGCTGGATGGGTAGAGTTTTTAATTAATCGTATAATGGAAGGTAATGTGTTCGTTTAGATTTTTTAAACATTATACGTAAAAAGTAATTTTGAGTGGTTCTCAGCTTGTCAACTAATGTTTTCTACGTTCCTCCCCAACATGGCAAGGTGTATTGTAATCTTGAATTTATTAATGCAAAATATAGTGTTCTTAGCAACTGGACATTACAAACATTTCTCAAAAAATAAAATTTTCTTATCTGTGATCGTAATTTGGCGTGTAAATCTGAAAAATGCGGCTCAAATGTAAGTTTTTCGTCAAATGTAATTCCTAAATATTTAATAGCTTTACTTGTTCTAATGGCTGGCAGGCACAAAGTTGGAAATCACAGGTTGAGGAATGAAAAATCAGTGGATAATGTATTTCAGAACTAAAAAATCGAAGAGAACAAATTTAGTCTTATTTATATTGACTTGCATTTTATTTGCAAGACACCATCTCCTAAGTAAAAAAAGATCATGAGATTGCGAATGAGTTTAACAAATTTTTCGCGTCGGTTGCTTGTGAGCGTTCAGTTGGTTCCTTGGCTATCCTTCCCTCCCACAAATAAAAACCCCCACGCATCCAAATCCCAGTAACTTCATTGGTTCTAGCTCCTGTATTTTAGGAAGAACTAAAGAAAATTATCCAGCAGCTCACGGCAAAAACCAAACTATAATAATAGTATGTCTTTATGACTCATTAAAAAATGCCCAAAGCATATTGTGAGACCATTATCTCAAATAATCAAGTTGTCTTTCGAACAAAGAGTGTTTACCTCGCTTCTAAAAATCGTAAAAGTAAATACAATTTTCAAGAAAGACGACCCCCGCTCTGCAAACAACTACCTGAGTAAAGTATTCGAAAAAATATTTTTAGTAAGAATGCTTCAGCTTATGAATAAACACAACCTGCTTTCTGAAGATCAATTTGACTTCAGGAAAGGCAAGTCGACAATCAAGTTGTGTAGTGAGTCAAGTCGATTTGGCTGTGGAGGGGAGACTAGAATGTCGAAATTCCACATTAAGTATGCTTCTCAATTTATTCTAAGCATTCGACTTTGTTGACCATCCTAAACTGCTTTATAAACTTGAATTTCATAGTATCAGAGTCATGTATCTCTAATTAATTAGATCTTATCTGGACCACAAAAAGCTAGTTGTCAAAATTTCAAATAAATTAACTGCATTGATTCACCTAAGGTAGGGGTTCCCCAGGGATCAATACTCAGTCTGTTCTCTTATTGTTCTATGTCAATATTGGGTCAACAATACGGTACGGCAAACGTGTAGAAGCGTCTCGCCCATAAGGGCTCTTGGGTGGAGCCCCTCCAATAAAATTACAACAACAAATGTTGTATATAAATAACTTACAGACTACAGAACAATAATAAGACATGATGGACATAATCACTCAATATATTTTTAATGAGTGATATATGTTGCAATTCCTACTAAGTAAAGAGTAGTCCAAACATTTAAACAAACTGTATTTTTGTTAATGGCGAAAATAAAACCTACTAAAGAACAACAACTTTATAAAAAACAGCTGGCTTAGTATTATTAATAATATAAACCTATACTGAATAGTTTAACGCCATCTGAGCTATCAGAAAGAAAAAACATAATGTATTTAGATTAAACTGGAAATGAACATTACTTTAACACTTTCCCTTGTTAATGACAGTTTAATCGTAAAGTAATAAAACAAATATATAAATAAAGTAAAATAAATAAATAAGAGAACAATTTGGCTCAGTGAAAGTACACTATAAATTGTTAACTCTCTTGTACTTATAATTCACATAAGTCCCATTATCATTAATAAGATCTTTAGGCGTGTTCTTGACAACGGCTTTGTCGTTATGTCTGCTAGTTGATGTTATGTGCAGATTTGTTGGATACCCAGATTTCCTTCAGTTACTTTTTCTCGGATGAAAAAGTGTTTTATGGAAATGTGCTTGGTTCTGCGGTGAACCTTTGAGCGTCTTACTGCAGTGGTATTGTCAACTGGTAACAGGAATGTCTTTGAGTTTTGTGATTTCTTTAAAGAGTCTGCTTAGCCAAATTGCTTCCTTAGCTCCTTCGTTCGCTGCTATGATTTATGCTTCCGTTGTTGATGTAGCTACAACTGCTTGTCGTTGGCTAAGCCAAGAAACTGCTCCTCCTGAATATTTCACAATGACTCCAGAGGTTGAACGGCCTGACTTCATGCATCCTCCGAAATTAGCATCATTTTAGATCTCCAAAACTCCAGCCTCTACTCTGTTCCTATTATATACTATTCCAAGGTCCAGAGTCCCTGCAATGTAACGGAAAATCCTCTTGACTCGTCCAACATCTTCTTTAGTTGGATTTTCGAGGGATCTCGAGATATATCCTTCACTGTATGCTAGGTGTGGTCTTGTTCCAAGCATCAGGTACATCAGTGCTCCAACAGCTTGTCTGTAGGGAAATTTAATTCCATGGTCAACTTTCCCCGGTGTGGAAATTTCTGCACTTTTGAGCATTGGAGTCGAAACTGGTCTACATTCTGAAAAATTGAAACGTTCCAAAATTTTCTTAGCATAGGTTTCCTGATGAATTTTTATAGACTCTTTTTCTTGTTCTGTTTGAAGTCCTAAGAAATAGTTTGCATTTTTCGAAACAATTTTGAACTCTGTTTTCGACTCTTTAATAAAAACTTCCATCTCCCTTGTATCTATTTCAGCTACAATGCCATCATCCACATAGATTGCGATGATCAGCTTTTTATCATACCTCTCTCGAATGAACAATCATGGATCAGCATTACTGGTCTTGAATCCATTTTCTTAAAGAAAGACTCCCAGGCGTTTGTTCCAGCATCTTGGTGCTTGTTTGATACTATATAAGCTTCTCTGGAGTCGGCAAACCTTGCAGGTTCCATATTCGTATGCTTGGGGCTGTCTCAAAAAAACTGTCTCTTCAAGTTTTCCATAGAGGAAAGCGGTTGAAACGTAAAATTGCATTAATTGCATATTCTCACTTGCTGCAACGCCGAGAATCGAATGGATTGTCCCCATTCGGACCACTGGACTGAGCATTTCAATTTAATCAATGCCATGTCGTTGATTAAATCCCTTTACGACCAACCGTCTCTTGTACTTGTCGATACTGCCGTCAGGATTTTTCTTTAGTCGGAAGACCCACTTGCATGCAATGGCCTTTGCACCAGGTGGAAGATCTGTCAAAATCCACGTCTGGTTTTCCTTCAATGAGGTAATTTCACGATCCATGACTTTCTTCCACTCGAAAGAATCACTGCTCTTCAGGGCATCTTCGAACGTCTCAGGATCGTCGGTAATTTGATTTATGAAATCCTCTACTAGCAGGACGTATGGTTCAAGATGTTTGGGTTTCTTCAAAGTCAATCGATCTCTCAAAATTCTTCCAGATTTCTTCTGCATATTTTCTTCAGCATACATCTGTGACTCACTAACTCTGTCTTCTTCTTCTTCACCCTTTTCTTCGACCTCTCGCTCATCAACTTCATCTTGAATTTTATCCTCAATATCTTTCATTGGTAATTCAACTTTGTGCTCACATTCTCTCGGGTTTTCTTGTTGAATTGAACAACTCTAGAAAGAATAACTTTATGGTCGTTTGGAATATAAATCCTGTATCGCTTATTAGCATCATATCCAACAAGGAATCCTTTGACTGCTTTCTTGTCTATTTTATTTCTCTTTTCAGCAGGAATATGGACGTAGCAAGAATATCCAATAATGCGCAGATATTTGATTCTCGGCTTCTTTTCAAACCACAGTTCATAAGGACATCCCTTCTTTTGAAGATTTTCCTGTTCTGTTCAAAATGTAAATTGCCGATGACACGAAATCTGCCCATATCGCATCTGGAAAAACAACTTCACTATTCGAGTACTTTAAGGTCCTTGCCATCTCAATTGTTGTTCGGTTTTCACACTCACTGCCACCATTCTGTTCTCGTATTTAGGGCGCTGTCAGTCTCTGCGTAATTTCATTCTCTACTAGAATGGTCATAACCTCTTCACAGTCGAATTCACCAACATTGTCACTGAGAAGTTCTTTATTGTTGTGCCCAAGTGTTTTTGCGTGTGCTAAACACTGTTTCAACACAACTCGAACATCTGATTTCTGTTTCATTACAGAGCCATAGCGAAACTTTGTATAGCTGTCTTTGAAAATGACTAGACCGTTTCTTACTGAAAGATTCACAAAATGGGCCTACAATATCAGTGGAAATAAGCTCCCTAGGTTTTGTTGATGTTACTCGAGTGTCAAAAGGTAAGTGATGCGCTTATCTCCAAAAGTACAGGGTTCACAAATATCTGTCACCAGCTTCACGTTAATGCCCAACTCTCTTTTGAGCATATCCCTTACGTGTCGCTTGGTGTCCCCATATCTCGTGATATAGATGCAGCGTCGAATTTTCTGCTTCTGCGATTTTGACCCTCTCCACTTTTTCAGGAATAACTGGTTCTATAGCTGCCTTGTACAAAGTCCCACCTTTATCTCGACTTCCACACAACACAATTTTTCCATCTACTTCCAGCCAGAACTTGGTTGTAGTTGAGTAAAACTTGCTGTTTTCAGTTTTGTCTTGATCTGCTAAAACATAAAAAAGGTTCTTCGAGATCTTCGGAACATACCACACATAGGTTAGGGTCATATTCAGAGTGTTTTCTTCAGTGAAAGAACGAATTTCAATGGTTCCCTTTCCAAAGGCATTGAGTGTTTCTTTTCCAGCAGCTTTGATTACACAGGGATTTTGAAATTTTTGAAATGTGACAAACTGATCTGGAGAATTCGTCACATGCTTCGTAGCTCCATTGTCGAACCACCATCCTGATGAACTCGTCTCCACTTGAAGAATATCTTCACTTATGAAATACAAGGCTGTATTTGTATCCAGGACGTTGCTTTGAGGGACGTTCTTCAGAGGTCGTCCGTCAGCAATCCACTTTTTGTATGTTTTTATCTAATGTCCCTTCTTTTTGCAATAATTACAAGTGTCGTTTTCTTTGGACATCTGTGGCTTTTGGTTTAGTTTTTGCTTTCCAATTTTTGCAAATAATGCTTCTTCAGCAGTTCCTCTGTGACCTTTCTGAAATTTCTTTCATACATACACATTTGTGTAACCAGTTCATCAAACGTTCTCTCTTCATTTTTTGACAATAACATCCAACTGGACCTGAAAGTCTAAAAATCTTTCGGCAAAGTTTGTAAAACTTTACAAACAAGGAGTAAATCTGGCAGTGCATTTTCATTAGTGGATTTCAAACCATTGTTGAGTTCAATTCACAAATTTTGCAACATGGGTTGAAACATCCTCTCTATTATTCCAAATAAATGCAAAGAATTCTGTGCATATTTTGAATAACTGATATTTGGACGATGCCTCGAAATTCGACTTTAACGCTTCCCACGCTTCACACGCTGTTTCTTTATCCATAATATTTTGATAAACTGTGTTAGTAACTGAACTTGATATCATAGATTTTGCGTAACTATTTGCCTTGTGGAAAAAATCATTTGCCTTTTGGTGTTTCGTCTTGACTTTTTCATCTACTTCACCAGCTGCTAAGGGCTCTGGTTTCACGATCTTCCCGTCGATAGCATCCAAAGCACCTGCGTGATGATCTAGCAAGTCGCGGCATTTTCTTTTCCATATTGGCCAATCTGCTTCACCAGCCATAGGTTTATGTGTTTCGCCAGATCCATTTACGAAACAAATGCTGAACGACGATACTCCACAACAAAATAATTTTCGACACGATTTCGGACTTTCTCGTTCGATATCTTTATTCAGTCTATTTGCGTGAACTGGAACCCATAACTTGTTGCAATTCCTATTAAATAAAGAGTAGTCCGAAATATTTAAACAAACTGTATTTTTGTTAAAGGCGAAAATAAAACTTACTAAAGAACAACAATTTTATAAAAAAAACAGCTGGCTTAGTATGATTAATAATAATAAACCTATACTGAATAGTTTAACGCCATCTGAGCTATTAGAAAGAAAGAACATATGTATTTAGATTAAACTGGAAATGAACATTACTTTAACAATATAAAACAAAACGAATGTTTTCTAGTTGGTATGTACGCTTGGCTCTTGCTGAAGCGCCCGCCACTAACAATGCTAAAGGATAGGAGAGCAGTATTAGGAGGGGGAGAATATAATAGGAGTGTTTGGGCGCCACTCGCCAGGCTGACGGGTTTGGCGTTGCTGGAGAATCAGCTGTTGTACGGCAGTCGACAATATGCATGGTTTGACGTTTGCGCTTTTATCGATGATATTTTATTAATTACTAGCTGTACCCGCCCGCTTCGCCGGTCATAATATTGAGTTTGATTTAGAACCTAATAGCTGAAAGTATTCGAGCATTTTTGCTTCTTCTACCAATATTAGATTTTTTAGGAGGCATGTCATAAAAAGTAAACTGCAAAACAAATAATTATTTATTTTTTATTTCTACGTTTCACCACATGTTTTAATTACCAAGGAAAAAAGGTTAACACCAAATACAGATCACCTGATCAAGTAAAAGTAGTGTGTGCTACACTCTCAAGTTGAAATGTAGAACTACAATAAATCAAAACATATACAGTACTGTTGTTGTTGTGAGAACTTCAATCTGCTTATGGCATGTGAAACTACATTAAACCACACAGTCATATGTTTTTTGTAAACAATTCAGATTCTCCATTTGAATAACATGGGATCTTTAGGAGCCCGTGGGGCGGGACCCTGTGGACGGATCTGCATCAAACTTCACAGAAACCATTTCGGGAGTATACAGGACAACATCCTAAAGTTTCATGGCGATCGGTTGGATGGTTTGGCAGCGCATAAACTTCAAACACATATATATATATAGTACCAGGAAAGCCGATCTCCGATCGGGTCCATATCATCTAATCGCTGACTTCCAATACCGAATTTAAATGAATCCCAAGATACTGAAACATGCTATGAAGCTGAAATTGAAAATACAGATCTTGATTCAAACAATGAAACAAATCTTATGACTTGTAATAATACTTTGCAAACAACTTCTACAAATAATTCTGGAAATACCTTACAAACTTCTAGCAACTTTCTTAATTACGATTTGCCATCAACCTCGGTGTTACCCCCGAGGTTGATGGCAAATCGTAATTAAGAAAGTTGCTAGAAGTTTGTAAGGTATTTCCAGAATTATTTGTAGAAGTTGTTTGCAAAGTATTATTATTACAAGTCATAAGATTTGTTTCATTGTTTGAATCAAGATCTGTATTTTCAATTTCAGCTTCAAAGCATGTTTCAGTATCTTGGGATTTATTTAAATTCGGTATTGGTGGCTCATTTTTATTAAAATTAAACTTGCGTCGTTTTGGAGGACGTCTGCCTGGCATCTAAGAAAAAGTTAAAATACACTGAACAGAAGTTATCAATGAACTGTAAATTTATCTTGCTTGCTGTAATCCGGCTCGAAGAAATTATAATAAAAATGAAATAAAGTTCGAGAATAACTGAATTGTGTATATTAGACATAGGTAAGAAAAATACAACAATATTTGGTTTGTTTACATTTTAACAGATTCAGAAAAACATGTGTTATTTAAAAAAATAAATTAAAATCATAACTCACATGTTGAAATAGTAAATAGTAAACATTAAACAGTGGTATTGACCCACCCGCCCACCCATTTACTTTTGGAATCGTGAAAACTCATAGAAAATGAGTTTTCTCAAAATTGTCACCAAATCCATTGGATTCCTGAGGTAGAAAACCTTTTATAGACAAAGTACGAAGAAAATCGGTAGAGCCGTTTTTGAAATAAAATGACTGGAAATAGGTACATACATACATACATACAATTCCTTGCTCGTTTTATAGTATAAGATATATACAAACATCCTCTTTTATAAATATAGATTTGGTATGTGTTGTTATTGATTGTGATATTTCTGCAACATTTGAATTATACTTAAATATTTTATTAATAATGAAATACCTCAAATTTTAATATTTTTTAGAATTAACAAAAAGTTTAAATTTTGTCTTTATTTTTGTTTTTAATTTTTTTCCGGGGAAGGACTCCCAGACCCTCTAATACCTTGGGAGATATTCTATAATCCCCTCCCCCAAGCCCCGGTCGTGCCGCCCCTCCACACTTGCAGTCCACCAGCCGCTACTGCAAACGTGTACAGCATGCTGATGACACATCACTTTGTTTTAACAATAAACCGAGAGTAGATATGAAACAGCAAACGTTCGT